>PVHX01016186.1:0-44084 GCA_004024805.1 Geosciurus inauris
AAAAAAAAAAAGAAAGAAACATTACACACAGGAGCCCACAGGCGAAGGTATCAGCGAAACAGTGCCTGCTTGGAAAGCTGGGTGGAGACTGTTTTTCATTAAGCTAGTGAGAGGTCATTATTCGAGCCTCTCTTTGTGTTTAAATCCCCAGCCTCTTGATCTCCAGCCTTCCAGCACATCCATGGTCATTATTCTTTGGATGCTTTCAAGTTATAAACAGAGTCCTACAGTTCCGACGAGCTCATGGAAAGGCTTTGCTGCACAGATGCCATTCACATAAATCAACTACGTCATAAATCACATAATTGCTTGTGTGGTTGCAAAGAATGAGGAATGGTCTGAATTCCCCCTTGTCTGGTTCTTCTACTAAGGCAAGGATTCGTTGGGCAAAATGATCTGGGCACTTTCCTAAGTGTCTATAAAGTACAGGAAATCAACACTTCTTTATTCTTAGGGGGTAGGTTTGCAAAATGAGAAATGTACAATTGAAATCCAGTGCATTTGGGTAGTTATTCTTGCAGAGTGAAAATTTTTAAATTGTTCAAAGGTAATTATATCCATTGTGGTCTTCATCTAAGAAATAAATAAATACTGTAAGATAAGAGAAAGAAGGTTAGTTATTAGCTGTGACAGTTTTGTCCTTTTATCTACTTTCTCATGTGGCAAAAAGGCCATGATAAGTTTGTTTAAATTCTTAATGTAAATTCCTATAAAGAAGACCTTCATGATGTGAAAAAATGTTTTTTTATAGGGCGGCTATGTTCATTAGTGGTTGGAAAAAGATTAGAGAAAAAGGAAGTACCAATTACTGGTTAATCTTTGTAATTAGGAATCCTCTGTCCTGTATCTTTTTCCTTCCTTTCTGGCTTAATAAGCCTACTCAGATTCTGGGAGACACTCGCAGCTCTGAGAAGCCAGGAGACTGCCAACGGTGCCTGCAGACAAGTGGAATAGCTCTTACCCTTCTGATGGCTTTCACTGTCTGACTCATTATTACTGTGGGCAGATAATTTCACATTCACAACACTGATAGAATTCAAGCCTTCAAAGAACTCATCCTCCGTGAATTTACATTAAAAACCATTTCTTGGCCATTTTAAAGACTATTTAATTAGCCTCCTATGGCCACCCACTATTCTGAAAATTACTCACATGGTCTGTTTATGAGTAAAGGGCCATGATAAATTGAGCAACTTTGACTATTCCGACCATTTCCATCACAGATCTCCAACAACCAGACTGGAAACAAAGAGTACCCAAGATGGCGGAAAAATCCAAGGGTCACTGAGGAGCCAGCTCACCCTCTCCCTGAGCTGGGCTTGAAGGCTCATAGCTGTGTTTGGACCGTTGTTGGCATGCTGTTTGGGAAGACAGGCAAGCTGTTGTAAGATTCTTGGGTAGTTTGTCAAAGAAATTGTGTTTCAGTGTAGTTTCCTTACAAAGCTCCCATCCAATAAAATACAACACCAGTGTGTATATGTGTGTCAACAAAACAGAATCTGCCGTGCCTCTACATAGCTGATCTAAGGCATTAATAATATTAACCTTAGTGTAATGTTTTGATAATGTTAACCTATTGAAATTACTTCATTAACCTTATCAAATACAGTTTCTCTGAATGGGCTCCATGTATTTCATCACGGTTTGTGACTGATGCCCACCTTCTCAGAGTGTATACAATCCAGTGTATACAAGGGGCTTTTCCCCTAAAAGGTGACCTCAAACCTTATTTCTCTCATTTCTAACATTGTTATTGGTAAATTCAATCGGGACAGGACCCCTGGTGACAAAGCAGTACCTGACTATTAGTGTCTTAATAAACACTTGTTGGATTAATGCATATTGCCATCTTTTTAAAAATTTAATTCCCCAACCATAACTTATTACCTGGTATTATTGTGTTTGATCTGAGTTCCTTTAGGGTAAGGATATTTATTTATTCACCCAGAACCTGTTATAGTACCTGATATAGAATAGATGGTCAATGAATGGTTAAGGTTTATTTATTTATGTTTTTGTGACTGGAACTTCCTGGACTTCTTTGTTCAGAAGAAAGATGATTGCAATCTCCAGTCTTCATCATACATTGCTCATCAGATGGGGAAAGAATTTAAATATACTGATTTCATCAGAGTAAAATTCAGTAGCTGAGCAGCTGCAAAGACAAATATTCCACATTATAGAAATGACCAGTTGGAAACATTTAGGTCAAGCATTTTTAGTGGTCCAGCAAGGCCATCTTCAGAAACCTGGATGATGCTCACTGCTAAATGCTTGAGTAACACTCAGAACTTAAAGGAGGCCTTCCTAATTAGTCCATGAGATTGTCATCTCAGATGCAGATACTTCCTGAGCTAGCTCTGCTGGAGAGGCCACATCTGTTTTATTGTTAGGTAGGGATTGTGACTTTTCCAACTCACAAATGGAAATGTTCTTTCATCCAGTGTGGCTTTAAATGTTAACTGATCTCTTGCTTAAGAGGTTTAAAAGGGCTTGACAAGAGGGCCCTGTGGCTTTAGGAGATAATGATGCATGAAAAGAGAAAAGGAGGCATACCATATCCAAGTGCATTTCTGGATGCAGTGTTCCCAGTCTGAGCGTTTTTGAGACTATTTCTCACCTCAAGTGAATGGCTTTACCCACATGGTGGTCACCTTAGTTGAAACTTGCCCAAGTTGTTCTTTAGGCAACTTGATATAGACAGGGAAGTAGTACATAATAAAACTGGTAAGTAGTTATATTGTATTACTTTTTTCCTTAAAAATACTCAACATTTTCATTTTGTACACTTTTGATATCAAATCAGACTCCTTGAAGACTTTTTCTAGCTGTCAACAAATGTCAGCTTAAGAAGTTGTAAACCTCATGGAATGTTTTTTACTTTCTGCTAGTCTTATTCTGAGATCCTGAGAAGAGGTACATCAAGCCACCTGAAATTATGTCCTAGGGCAATGAAGAGTCATACTGGTTTATGTGAGAGTTATTAAAGCAACCCAGGGTGAGAAGAAAGTTGAAGACTAATACATTTAAAATTAATATTTCTTGGGCTGGGATTGTAGCTCAGCGGTAGAGCGCTTGCCTCGCATGCATGAGGCCCTGGGTTCGATCCTCAGCACCACATACAAAAGCAATAAAATAAAGACATTGTGTCCATCTACAACTAAAAAAATATTTAAAAAAAAAATAAATAAATAAAATTAATATTTCTTTTTTTAAAATTTTTTTGTTGTTATAGATGGATGCAATATCTTTGTTTTGTTTATTTATTGTTTTTATGTGGTACTGAGGATCGAACCCAGTGCCTCACATGTGCGAGGCAAGTGCTCTGCCATTGAGCCACAACCCCAGTCCAAATTAATATTTCTTAAAGCCTTTCTAGTTGCTAAGGATGGAGTTCTCCAATTAGCTCTCAGTACTTACTTCCTATCAAATCGATTGCTCAGATCCAAAGTTTAGGTGAGGATGGAGGGATCTGGCATTTTATTCTTTCCAACTGATGGACACTTTTTCCTTTTAGATCAGGTTGCCATAGTCTCTTTCCAGATCCTAATGCTCTAACACACTTTTTTGTTCATTTGTTTTTTTGGTTTATAATATTTATTTATTTATTTTTAAATATTTATTTTTTAGTTGTAGGTGGACAGGATATCTTTATTTTATTTTTATGTGGTGCTGAGGATCGAACCCAGTGCCTCCCGCGTGCTAGGTGAGCACGCTACCACTGCGCCATAACCCCAGCCCTGGTTTATAATATTTAATTGTCAGAATAATTGTGAAGATTCCTCCAATATCTATAACCAGGGCCAGGACAAAATATATTTAGATCCATAATTCTGAAATTCAGAAAGTTCTGAAAAATACTTTTTTTCATTATTGCACAAATTAATTTGGCAACAAAACCTGACCTGAATGGATGCAAAGCTATTTATAGTCTGTAATAATCTTACATAGAGTGACTATTTATATGTATTGCTATAGAAATACTAACATGTTTGATTAGGGTGCTATCCTGGTCTATGCTGAAGATGTTACAAAATACACCATCTATAGCTCCCTAAAATATGCAAAATTACAAATTCTAAAACCTGCACCAAGAGTTTGGATTAATGAATTGAAGACATGAACCATACAGTGAAGGTAATGTTTTTTCACTTAGTGCCAATTTTAAGTCAAAATCATTGGTCATTAGATAGCCAGACCATGGATCCAACTTTAAAGGGACAACAGTGGCAGCAACTTGGCTTCTGCTGTCTTTAAACATAAAGCAAGTTTCTTGCTCACATCTGAATACCACTCTCCTTTGTGAAGGGTATCAGGGAAAAAAAAGCTGAGCCTAATTACCAACATATTGCTTTATTTCTTGGTGGTAGTAAATTAAGGCTTTCTAGAGTCATACAGCACGCAGTGATTTGAACATTAGAATTATAAAAACAATGAGCGTTCAATTTAGCAGAGCCAGGAAGGAAGCAATGTTTTAAAACAGATAAATTTTCTGCTGAGGACTTTTGCTTGGTCTCTAAAAATCTGCTGAGCTGTTTCCCCAGTAACCTCTGTCACAGATTCATACCCCCAAGGGAGAGCAGAATGGATGAAGAGGACACCAGGGAAGGGGAGAAACTGGGAAAGACAGCATGTGTAGGGCAGGCAACCAGTGTGAGAAGTGGTCTTGGTCTCATGCTTGGAAGATAGACAGGTTAGGTGATGTAGTTGGGTGGTGGCAACAAAGACACTTGGAATGGTTCAGGGAGCCATTCTGGATCTCCCTGCTCATTCCAAGAGTATTACACCAACTTATCTGGAATACCTCAGAGCCAAGGGTTAGGGACAATCATCTGTGACTCCCAAATTCTGAAACTGTGGATGGTCACAAGTCACAGAGCAGGGGTACGTTCCTTTCAAATTCTATTATGATTCTAAACTCTATGGCTATCACTAAACTCTGTCCCTAGCCAAACAAGTCACTTTCCCTTATGGCACATAGCATTGATTGCATATCTGGGTTGAGGATGATGTCAGTTGGACAGAAAGCCATGTTTCATGATGTATGATAGAAACCTTCTGGACAGACTCCATCTTGTCACTCAAGCTCCTCCTTCCTGACATAAGACAACAGTGTGCATGGAAGCCCACAGTAGGAGTGCAGTTGTCGAGTGAGTGGTATGTAAGCTGGGTCTGAAATGAAGTTAGCACATTTGGCTAGGAGATGCAAAGGTTCTGGAATTGGATGGTGGGCCCTTTGAGAAGGAAATAGATGAACTGTTTCAGCAGCAATGAAGAAGGGGTGTGGTCAGAGACTAATTCAGGAAAGATCCTGGGTTCACTAATAAATGACACTACACTTCATGAGCATGGAGTTTCTCCTGGCTACCTCAATTCACATAATGGGACTAGCAAATCAATTTATTTCCAAATAGGACCATTTAAAATTAAAATTTTGTCAAGATGTTAATGTTCTATTCCAAGGGTGTGGTTAGTGGACTAGCATCTGTCTTATCAATGTGTTCCCTCTTCCATTTGTCTGAGATTTTTGAGTGCACAGTACTGGAACACCTGGAAGTCTACTTTGTATTCTTTAACGGAATGCATGCAGACAGCCACAAGGGAGACACAAGTGAGACACAAGGTGGCAATTTGCACAATTAAACATTTACAAACTTAACCCCAGTAGGCTCCATGTGATGAAGTCTGGATGCATAAAGAAATAAATAGATGAGAAAAGTCAAAATGCAATCTAAATGACAGAAAACCACAGCGTCGGTCTCTGCCAGCTGCAGGACAGATGTGCCTGATGTATGCCACATGTGTACTGAGAGGGATTACAAAAACCTTCGAGGACATGGGTTCCCTTGGGCCTCACTTGTTAATTAAAAATTGCAAGGGTCTTTCCTCCCTTTGGAAACACTCAGAAGATGAGTCTGGATGGGGGATTTGAACTTCCCCATGTTCTGGTGCTCTGCTAAGACAGCGCGGAGTAGGAGAGTGCTGAAAGTACTTGTGCACAGAACCATAGCATCCAGCGGGGTAGGAGAAGATGTGCAACAGACTCATTCACCAAAACAAACTGAGAGGTGGGAGGTATTCGCATGAAAGCTAAAGGACACACAGGGCCCTATATGCACTCACATGGGCACTGTGGAACCTCCTGAAAGCACAGCCCAACTACAGAATCAATTCTCTAGAAAGAGGTAGATGCCTGTGTGCTGTTAAGGTTTTCTGTTTATTGGCATCTCTATTCTCTCAATCCTAAAATGGGCACGAGGCTAATTCTCCAGCTGGGTGGCTTCTGATTCACTGCCTCAAGCACAAGCCTGGAGAGGTGAAGTTCTTTGGCCAAGTTCACCCAGCTTGTTAGCGGCAGAGCTGGGGAAAGAACAAAGGTCTCTTTTTCCATCACGCTGCTTGCTACAATGGATTTTTTTAATAAAAGGTCAGGAAAGCTCTTTGTAAATTCAAAGTGACCTAGGACACTTGTTTAACCATAATTTGCTCAGTGTAGGATTGAGGAGCAGGGCTTAGGTCAACCAAGTAGTTTGAAGAGGAGCTCAAGAGAGCCCTATTGTTCTGATACTCTTGTGGAAGCTGCTGATGGAAAGAGGGTGGAGCTAAGGGCAGGGATGCGGAGCGTGGAGGGTGTGGCTTGTGTCCAGAAACGCTGGTGGGGAGAGGTAAGTAAGGGGCACTTCTAAAGACCGCCATCTGCCTGCTAAGGGAACATCTTATGTGAGAAGAGAAACTGCCTACAAATGACCTGACCCAAAACACTGTTTGCTGTAATAGAAATTTGTTCTTTACCCTTTAATTTCTTTGACCTCTGTCACTCATGAGAAATGAGGAAAAATAAAAGCCAGATTCCTTAGAACCTTCCTGAAAGAAATAGCTACTGAGTGGGTGATGGTGCTTACGTATGCTGCTTTTAAAGAACATTTTGTTTGGTTCCTGTTTGTGTGGAGACCACTCCCCATGAAAGCTGTCCCTTCAGAAGAAGGCAGGGTTGGTGTGCTCGATGACACAGCGCTTGCAGTGGCGTTTGACAAACCTCAGGGCCTCCACAGAAACCTCGCAGTCTTGGACGTTCAGCATCTGGAGGTCAAAGCAATTGGCGGCCACGATCTGCAGGCCCTGGCCGGTGATGCTCTCACAGGACTTGAGGCTGAGGCGCTTGAGATTGAAGCAGTTCAGGGCCAGGCACTCCAGGCCCGTGTCGGAGACCAAAGGGCATTTGCCGATGTCCAGAGATTTGAGTTTCGTGCAGTTCTTGGCAAGGTACTCCACGCCGTGGTCCGTGATGCCCTCGCAGCCCCTCGCGTTGAGGTAGCGCAACTTGCTGCAGTACTTGGCCACGTAACGGATGCCCACGTCGGTCACTCGGCCGCAGTGGGCGATGCTGAGGTACCGCAGGCGGGACTCCAGCTTGGCGATCTCCCGCAGGCCGAAGTCGCTGACAAAGCGGCAGTCGCTGACGCTCAGCTCCTTGATGGATGTGCAGTAGATCACCAGGTAGCGGAGGCCCTCGTCCGTGAGGCGGACGCAGCGTCGCAGGTACAGGTGGGTGAGCTGCGTGCAGTGCGCCGCGATGGTGTGCAGGCCCTCGTCCTCCAGCACGAAGCAGTCCGTCATGTCCAAGTAGCGGATGGAAATCTGTTTGCCATGCAAGGGGGACAATTTAATGGAGGCCTCCCGGGTCAAGCTGATGCAGGTCACTTTGGAGCACCCTACACAAAGAGACAGAACACATGCTCAGAGCATCCTGGGGGAATGCCATTACTTATTCCTAACTCTCACCCAAGCTGAAGCCAGGATGTTGTCCCTTCCTGTCTTGACCCCTACAGAGAAAATAGACAACGAAGGGTCCTCTATGTTCATCTGATTATTTTACTGTTTGGATTATTTGGGTTTATGGAGCTTATTTGAGGTTTAAATTCATAGATTTTAGAATGCAAAAGACCAGACCAATTCTGATGGATCAGAATGACAAAGATCCATTAGTGATCCATCAGTAGCCTGAAATGGAGCAAATCCATCTATCTGAGCATTCCTGATGAAATGCTCAGAAAGGGTGATCATGGTCCAAAGAAGGAAGATGTGAGAGACAAAGCTGAATGTCATCTTGGTTTGGCAGAAAGTGCCCTGGGTTCACTGGGTTGGGAGTCACACCTGGTTCAGTTCTACTGTTAATGGCTTCAGGCAGAAGGTTAGACTTTAACTTTTATAAATCTCAAGAATATGAAAGGGAACCAATAGCTCGTGAGCCTAAAATGAGGATGCAGGGAGATAATGGATATGAATGTGCTTTAAAAACTCCATGGGAAATGTGTGGGCTTATTAATCTAATACGGTCATTCTTCTGGGGATTCAATTCAATGCTCTTCAGTAGAGGAGGACAACAGTGTCATCTGGACTATTACTCTAGACCCTCTGCTGGGTCTCCCTGTATGTGCCAGAGAGGGCCTGGAAAATGGAGCTTGAACTACGTCACTCTTCTCAAAGCCTTTGAATGGCACCTATTTCACTCCAAGTGTAAGATTCAGAGTCTCATAGGGCTTCCATGCATCCACGGTACAGCTTTCACCTCTTATCCCACACCTCTGACCCCACTGGCCTCCTCACCATTTCCCAGATGACTCACACGCTGTCTAGTCTCAGGGTATGTGTTCCGTAAAGGGGCTTCCTCAGAGAGCTCCAAGGGTGCACCCCAACTTTCTCAGGTCTCCAGGACAATGTGGGTTCATTGGGCAATTTTTTCGCTGATTGCCTTATAAAAACTAGCATCCCCTGTCTCACTCTCCTTTATTTCAAGCACTCTTTTTGTTACTTAGTAGCATTATATATATATATTGATTTGTCTACTTATTTATTTGCTGTCTTCTTGCTCTGGAATGTAAGTTCCTGAGGAAAAGACTCCGGGCCACTTGTGGCTGTTTCTCCTCTTCACTGAGTGAATGAAAACAATAAAATTATTAGTTTAAATTATAAATTTATAGAGGGAAAAGGGTCTTCCTTAGGAAGACCAGAACATTTAAATGTCCTTCAGACTTTGCCCCAGGCTGAAGTATATCTCTACTGAAAAACAGCTGTCTATTTTATACTTAATTTAGGTGCATTTTGTGTGATCTATGAAGTTTACAAAATACTTCTATAAATATTTTCTTATCTGAGTCTTAATACATTTTACAGACAAGGAACATCTTAATGCTTGGGAAGGTATCTTTGGATGACTAAATATTGTTTTGAAAGCCTTAAAATATGTGTGTAGAAATTTTATATATATGCATATGTTCATTCTAAATAGAATACTTATTACATATTTATATATAACATATAAAAATTCATTGTATATTTTAGTTTACTAAATACACATTATAAAATCTGTATAGTATATTATCAAATAAGCAACACATACCAATAGTCAACACATATTATATAAGTAAAAGTATATTTGTACATATTTCATTCTACTACATAGATTGTATCTATTTCTCATTCCTCTCCCCTCTCCAAATCCTTCCAGCAATTCTAAAGCCAGGTGCTTCACTTCAGACACCTCTGCTTCTTGGCTCTTGGTGGAACATCTAAGGCTTCTGAATGGCTGCACAGCAGGGCTCTTGGGGACTTTTCTCTCCTCTCCTGGCAGGCTGCCCAGGAAACTCATAAATATGGGTCCTGGGAATAACAGGTTACAAATGTCATGTGATACCAATTCAAGAATTTCAGGAGGGAGTGAAGCTCACAGTCTAACACTGGGACACAGAGTACGACTCTTTAGAGGCTGCCCAGGCTGCTCTCGCTGTGTTATTGGGCTGTGTGGCTCTGTAAGAGGGGTTAGTTTCCCAACAACTTTAACATTGAAATCTCTATTTGCTTGGTATTTCTTTTGTTGGGATGACTGTATCCAGCTCTGAATTGATTTATTGATCAATTTATTTATTGATCACTATTGATCTAAAGTGCTCTATATAAATTTTTAATGTTAGTTTTATCCCTAATTCTTACATTTTTACTAAATTTGTGTTAAAAAGAAAATACATTGGTCCATGGCTCGGTAGATAATATTTATGGATAGTTCATGCATTCATATATCACAGACATGGAAAGAACCCTACAAATCATCCAATTTAAGCTTTATTCTAAAAGGATGAGGCATTTCAAACTCAGTGACATTATGGGATCATACAACCACATAAAGGAAAATTTGTTTGTTAGTCTGCCTGTCTTTATTTATGTATTTATTTTTTCGTGTGTCTGTGTGTGTTTGTGTGTATGTGTATGGTATTTTTCTGGAGGTTAAAGCCAGGGCCTTGAGCATGCTAAGCACATGCGCTCCCACAGTGCTATTCCCCCCGCTAGGGTAAGTTTCTTGACTTTCAAGGCTTCAATTATAAGAGGGGAGAAAAAAAAATGATTAAGATGTACCACAAAATTGATGAATGACACAAGAGATTTACAGCTGATAGGTCAGCATAAAGTGAACATTCAGATACTGGGGAACTGGGAGTCTTGGAAGTGGTGTTACCTAAGCAGATCTTTGAAAGAGAAAAATAATTTGAATATGTTAGATATGGAGGTCCTGGTAGTAAAATAATATCAAGGCAAATTCAAGGAGCAAGAAAGCATGGAGGGAAGTCCATGGGGGACTGAGGAGTGTCCACAGAAAAGAACTCAGGGTGTCTGAAAGGGATGTTACTCATAGGGAATGGATGGCATGGGTTGAACAAATCTGTGGGGTTCCTTTAATTAATTCCAGATTTCATTCCATTTTCGCAAATTTGCTCTTCATTAACATTTCCTCTTGCTATTGGGTTAACATCTCTACTTTCTCTGGGATGTGAGACAGCCAAGTCAGTGTAGACCAACTACTGACTCCTCAGGATGTTGATAACAGTGACAGTATAGCGATGAGTACAGCAACCTCTGTGACTTCCGAGACCATCCTGACCATGACCATCCAACATGTGCTGCATGTTCTCAGCAGAGCGCACACAGCGGCCTTTGTGAGATCAACTCATCCAATCCTCCCAGCGCCATTCTTCCTGATGAGGAGATTTTAACTGCAGCAATACAACATCCAAAATGCCTGCTTATAGTTTTAACCAACCTTCTCGAGGTCAAGATGACTACTACCCTTTAAAGGATTTGACACTCTTCTGTTCACTCAATTACAATGTCCTAAAGCATAAACAGAAAATGCCTTTTTTATGCCCATAAATAAGTTCATAATGAGTTGATAGAAAGGCATTTGGAAATGCACAAACAACCAGTTGAAAACCCCAGTGATGCTCTACCTGTCTACACTCAAAAGGCAGACATACAGGAGGGACCCCTGGGTTTCCTGAGGTAGGGAATGCTGTAGCCAGGTGATGCTTGACTGGAGAGGTTTGCTAAGAGAGTTGCTGGGAGGGGGAGGGGGCAGAGGACAGAGGAAGGACTGGCAGGCAAGTCAAACAGGTGACCACACATCACTGTATGCACAGACATACAGTGCTGTGATTGAGGACATGGAGGATATACTGGAAAGGGGTGGGATTTGAGTTTGGGAAGGCACCTCGTTTAGGGCCT
Source organism: Geosciurus inauris (assembly GCA_004024805.1). Lineage (NCBI taxonomy): Eukaryota > Metazoa > Chordata > Mammalia > Rodentia > Sciuridae > Geosciurus > Geosciurus inauris. Next base: position 11,554 of record PVHX01016186.1, read on the forward strand.
GAGGAGCTTGTGAACTTTTTCCTGGAAGTCATGGAACAATTGGAGGTTTTGAGAAGAAAAGTGAAGATTGGATTTGTAGTTTGAAAAATTCCTCCAGGGGTTGTTTGTGTGGCAGGTGGCTTGAGGGGCTGAGATGGGTATGGAAAGAATGGTTAAGGGAGCCTGCCTGCAGGAAGGCAGGGAGAGGACAGGGATGGTCTCAAGGCACCTGAAAAGTGAAATCACCTGGACAGGATTGTATTTGTTAGACAGAAAAGTTTAGGGAGGAAAAAAATGGTAACTCCTAGGTCTCCTATTGGAGAGGACCCTTTGGAAGCAATATTTATTTGTAATAACTGCAACATTTAATTTTTTGAAAAATTAATATATTCTGTTGGTGTTTAAATATATTAATAAAGGTAATATGTGATATGATAAAACACTAGCTGATTTTAGTGATTTTCAGTGACTTTCAATAGGGGGATTTACTGCCCTATTAGTTGCAGGACATGCAATCTCATGTCCTCTATGGGATTCAAGCTCTCCATCAGCTTGAATAAGAGTCAAGTTTATTACCATTGAGAGGGTCGCCACTTTCTCAGGCTGGTTGCAAAAAACAAGGAGAACAAGGCACAGTGAAGACAGCCTGGAACCTGCAAATTAGTCAGGTTGATATAGAGGACAGATATCAAGTAACTGTAACAGGTATCCTAGTAACTGTTACTCAGTAGACACTCAAGCAGGATCACTCAGGACAGAGGTCCAGGGATTTCCATTCCCAAGTAGCCAGTGTAGTTTTAGCATTTCTGAATTTCAAAAAGGACCCAAAACAGAGCATTCAACTACTTTCAGTCGGCGTGAAGGATACATGGGAAATCTCTTTAATAAACATGGGGATTCCAAAAATGAATCATTTTCTAATCTCAGAAAATAAAATGTTTATAAAATGCTCAATTAGAATGTTAAAGCGCATCATTCTACTTATTATTTTTTTTAACTAAAGGGAAAACACATCTAGGAAAAGCTCTAAGTTGTCCCAAATCACAAAGTTTTAAAACAAGTTTCTACCACATCATAATGCTTTCTATTTTCCAGAATTCCTTGGAGGAAAAAAATGTAAGAAAACCTCCTCATTTCCTGCTTCTTCATGCTGGTGGCTGCTCAAGACTAACTGAACACATAGTTGCTATGGTTTTGTCCTGAAGCCAGCTGAAGCAGAGGAGCAGCATGCTGCTTTCCGGCAAGGGAAGGAATCTGCAAAAAATAATGGCCTGTCATATGAAATATTTTCAGATGTCAGCTTTCAAAAGAGAGTGCAAGCTGAGAGTGGATTTACCTAAGATTTGGTTGGAGGGCATCATTTACTTCAGATGCTTATAAATCTCCAATTCTGTTTATTTGCCCTGCATGGTGGTTTTTCCTTCTTGAGTCCCTCCCCAACCATCCCCGAGACTGTGGCTCATGTTGTACATTTCTTTAACTCCCTGATACATCTTACATGCTTCAGCCTCTTGCTTGTATATCTTTTAAGTATGCAGTGGATGAGATAAAGAGAGGCCTGTGAGTCAGGCTGGATCCCTGTCTGGTGCCAAAGTTTGACTCTGGGCTTTAATTCTTCAAGGCTGAGAGAGAGTTTCAAGCACAGCAACCAAGCTGAGATCTCCTATTCGGAAAAGGACTAAGGGTTTGATTCAATGGACCTTGTCCTTGCACTATGTAATTGAGAATTTTCACTAAGAAAATGAATAAAATTAACCAAGAGGTGAAGAGGGTGGGTGACATATAAACAATCACTTGGCCATGACATATTTTCTCCAGTGTCTATGAAATGGCAAGCCATCATGAGCACAGCCCATGACCAAGGGGTTCATCCCCACCGCAGGCACTGCCAGGCCTGCCAGGCCAGCAGAAAGAAGCATTCAAGGTCATTTTTACCTCTCAGGCATAGATCTTAAACTTTATGGACTAACAAGTGGACAAAGGGTAGTTTCTGAACTGTTGGAATTATTCAGTTCCCCTTTATCTAAATTAGATGTTTTGTTTCCATTAAGCTCTAAAGTGACTGTGTTATGGAGAAGGAGGTCACATTTAAGTCATACTAACCTCAACTCTCAGGTACAAGGTGCCTAAAACTCCTCTAAGACACTGACATTATTTGATGAAAGAGATACTTCTGGCATCCAGGGTCATGATTACATGAAGACAGTTTCTCAGGAAGAGCTGGCCTCCCTACCACCCACTGCCCACCACTGGTAGCCAACAAGAAGGTGACTTTCATGAGGTGGCCATGTCTACTACTTTGGGATGGTGCCCTGGGAAAGCCGGGTGTTGGGACAGCAGTTTCCATTTACCTGACACATCTAGGTGCTCCAGGTTGGGGCAAAGAGACACCACGTCAAAGACCGCCTCATTGGAGATATTGTAACAGCCTGAGACTTCCAGCCGCCTCAGTTCGGGACAGCACTGGGCAATGGTGTAAAGCCCTCGGTCTGTGAGCCGCCGGCAGCCACTGACAATGACTGTTTCCAGCATGAGACACACGTTGGGGGTGTCCTGGCAGAGCCTGCGGGTCAGCACCTTGAGCGCTCGGTCCACGTTGATGGTCTCGCCCATGAGGCGGATAGTCCTCCAGAGGCGCGGGTCCCAGGCCAGGTTGTACCAGCGGCGGCACACGCGCGCGCAGCGACACAGCTGGTTGGTGGGCAGGAAGGAGAAGATCTGCACCATGGAGTGGTCGGGGAGCCGGTCTATGCTGGCCTGCTCTTTCTGGGGTCTGGAGGCGAGCCTGATGAGTGGGTGCGTGAGGCGGGTCGGGGGCGGGGAGTGGACCATGGCCACGGTTTCTCCAGTGACAGAGGACGAGGAGGTGGATGAGCCCCTTCCATTCTGAAATCCTGGTAAAGTCGGTGGACATATCAAGGCTGGGCTGGGCGTGCTCAGTGTGCGCATGCTCAGGTCGGAGTCTGGCAAAGGACAGAGAACAAAGGGTTAAAGGACGATAGTCTCACAGCAAGCCTAGGGAAGGAAGGAGAAACACCAGTGTCTTAGAGAAGACTCTCCCAGTGGTTACCCTCACTGATTTCCTTCACTGCTGACCATCCCCAGAGGCACATGCAAGTGTCAACAGTCCCACAAAGAACTGAATCCTCTGTGATCTACACCAGCAGTGGGCAAGTTGCCAGGTACACTCTGAGACTCTGCAGGCTGCACAGCAGTCTCCATTACAGTGACTCATGCCTGCCATTGTGGTGCAAAAACTGCCATCAACAAAATAGAAAGAAAAGGCGTTGTTATTTCAGTAACATTTTATAAAATGACCAGCTAGACAGGCCTTGATCAGACTAGGGGACAAATATCCCTCCTGTCCAGCCCTCAAGTTTTTGCTGATCTCCCTCTTGTATTAATAGTGATCATCCAAAGGAAACAACTTCAAAGTTTCATTGTTACTTTTCTGGGTAGAAAATTCATACATTAGGGACATAAACTGACTTTTCTAATTGTGTTTTGGTTAGTGGATGATTATGATCATCTACAAGAAGGGCAGACCAGTGAGCGAGGCCAGAGAACATCTGCTTTCTGGCTCACTTGCCCCAGGGGCATTCAGGACACATTATTTTGATGAAAGTTCTGGAGGAACCAGCCTACTTCTTCTGTTAGGCCAAGCATTTCAGAGGGCATGTCCAGTCTTTGAATATCTGGGGAAATATTTGTTTCCTTTTTATGAACAACCTCCTCTTTGCATTTGAATAATGTGAGCAATATTTTGTTCCTTGAAACCAGAAAGATCACTTGATGAGAACACATGCAGTTTGTAAGTGTTGAAGGGATTAAGAAATCTTTAATACCCCAATTGAAGAACACGCTTACTCTCCCTCTTTCAATATATATGAGAATGAATTTACTCTTTGTACAAATATGTTTATACATTATATATTATATACAGATAGGTTTATTTAGGAAGAAGTTTTTATTTCCTCAGTATACATTTTATTATTTTTTATGAAAATGTTTATATAATATATTGTTATTAGATTATATAATTTGTATTACACACACCTATGAGAAAGAGAATATGTCTCCAACTTGCAAATTTCTTCACCTGTAGAATAAGTGATTGGGCTAGACAATTTCTAAGTAATTTCCAGCTCTCAATATAGCTCTAAAACTTTAAGCAAAAATTCTGTCTTTGTGTGCTCTTCAACATTTTATACCCTGGAAACTAATATTCTTGCCGTCTTTTCAAAGAACTTCCAGCCATAACATGTAACACAAGAATTTTTGATGCCTGAACATCTCTGTTGATTATCTGTTTTCTTATTCTACTACAGCAATTCTTTTCTCTTCATTTATTTCTTTGTAACCTAACATTGAAAATGACTAATACATGTTCACACTGCTCATAGAGCTCCTTTGAATTATTGCTCTGCACCCCATGTCTGTCTCTTGAAATGCAGGTACCATTTGTGACTGAGTACAAATGGCACATCTTCTAAGAGTATTTTCCTGGGGTCTTTGAATATGATCCATTCCCTTTAGAAATCACCATCCTTTGTTATACAGGTATTTGTGAATTTATCTTTCCATAATATGTTCATTGTGTTATTTTTTCTTAAGGTTGCATCTCGCCCTATGTCCCCATCTCCTTTATCATGTGACTCTGTAGTTCCTCCAAATCAGAGTACATTTCTTCAGTCCAGCGATACTGGGCTTGGTCATGTAACTCATTTTGGAAGTAATGGTAGAGGAAAGCCATTTGTGCACTTCGCTTGACTCTTTTTTAAAATATATTTTTAGTTGTGGACACAATATATTTTATTTATTTATGTTGTGTTGAGGATCAAAACCAGCGCTTCACATGTAAGAGGCAAGCACTCCACCGCTGAGCTATAACCCCAGTTCTGGCCTTGATTCTTTTTTTTTTTTTTTTTTGGTACTGGAGATTGAACTCAGGGGCACTCGACCACTGAGACATATCCCCAGCCCTGTTTTGTGTTTTATGTAGAAACAGGGTCTCACTGAGTTGCTTAGTGCCTTGTCATTGCTGAGGCTGGCTTTGAACTTGTGATTCTCTTGTCTCAGCCTCCCTAAGTGCTGGTTGATTCTTAATCCGTTATGAGAAGAACATGCCTGGTTAGCCCCAGCTATTAGGATAGGGACAGATTCATGGGGCACACAGAACTGTCCCCATCCTCCAGCTTAGAATCAAGCTCAGACCAGCCAACTCAGCTCAACCAATGCTCAAATGAACCACAGACGTAGGCTTGAATAACTAACTCTTTTAAGGCACCGAGTTAGAAGATGATTCTTTACACAGCATTACTATGGCAACAGTTGATGGCTACGTCTTCTCTTAAACCAAAAGCTCTTCTGAGACAAAGATGAAGTCCTTTTCTTTTTTGTGTCCTGGCATGGTTTATGGTAGGTGTGTAACCAGTATTCTGAATTGATTGAGATGAATGAGAGTATTTCTATGTTTTTAAAAAACAATTCTAGGGCTGGGGATGTAGCTCAGTGCTAGAGAACCTGCCTAGCATGTGTGAAGCCCCGGATTCCATCCCCAGCACTGAAAACAAATTGCTAGCTTGGCATGTATTTTTCTGTCCTAGGTGGTATAGCTGTTATTGTAAATCATTCATAAGAAATATATCTCTCTCTCCTTTGTTATTAGGGACACTGAATAGTAAATCTTTAGGAAAACCTTAAATGTAAACCAATCATGGATTTCAAAACTGCCTCCCAAATTGCTGTGATACAGACCAGCAACATCATGGGCACTCCGAGGACTGCCTCTCAAGTTTGTTTTTCTTAGGCAGGTGAACAACTCGTCTTGGGTCAGCAGGGAAAATAATCTTAGGCTCTCAGCTCTGACATTTTAGCAGCTGTCAGGGCTCTGAAATCTCTCTGCTGCCTGCCTAGATTCCATTCATCTTGAGGGAGAAGACACTTCACAGTGCCCTGTGGAGACCTGCAAGAGCTGGGTCGATGGATTGAAGTGTACTTACCCTGAACATGTCATAGGGGTGGGAGGTGGATTTCTATAACCTGAGTCTTCATAGGATTCACTTTCCTTCACTCTTTCATGTTGCCCTGAGGGGAATAATGCAAATGCATCCAGATTGCTTAGGACAGCTGTGCCTTTAGTAATGATGTCAGATTTTTTTTTCCTCTTTTTTTAATTTGCTAACAAACCTACCTGAGCGTTAAAGGGATCCACGCTCAGAAAACCAAGTCAGCCTCCCATCTCTAGGAGGTGTACTCTGCCCTGGAGGGATTCCCTTACACCCTGCTAGCTCTCCTAGCTTGTCCTCCAGAGTTTAGCAGCAGGTTTCTCAGCAGGAATTCCCAGACTGCTCTTCACTGCTCCAGGTAGGGAGCATGGAAGATTTCTGCAGGGAAAACTGGATGTCTCTTTTATCAGGACACACACCAGGATTCGCTGGTTCCTTCATGCTTATTCAACAGCAAGTCAAGAACCCCCAGAGATCTTTGAAAGGATACCATTTACCATAATTGAATAAATAGCACAAAGTAATTAAAAAGCAATCAACTGATGAGCATCAACTAGAGATATGTTGTCACAAAATGTCTTTACTTGATGTTCTCCCTATGTGTATAAGATATATTTACAAAATTTTAAAAATGCATGTATATATGCATGTATATGCACATGCATTTAATTTTAGAAACACATTTTATTATAAATAAAATATGCATGGCTCATCACACAATGGATCAAGGTGCTACTAGACAGGTGAAAAACAGAAGGGCTATCAAGAATACCAGAATATGTCTTTTACCAGGAAAATAGAGCACATCTTCAAATTCAAAGAGTGACCATCTCCACCTCCCAAGTAGTACATTTCCTTTGTGCCAGAGTATAAAGAAAGACTACTCCATTCTTTGTACATAGTTTTTCCTCCTCTGTCCCTTTCAGAGAACTGGAAGCTAAATGGTTATTGGCAATTGCTACTGGTTTTTCTGATAGCCTAAAAGCAAGAACCCTGATGCTCAGACACCCAGATACACAGAGAGGAGAGGGTCAAAGGCAAGCACTAAGATGAAACAGGTAGAAGAAAGCTGCAGCTCTCCTCCTGACCTTATGGCACTATTGTACAAGCAAGCAGAAAGAGAACTGACTGTACTTGAACTTGGGGTATTTTGAAAGTATGAATATATTTTTATATTTGGATATCTATTCCAAATGAATTTCTGATACCTTAGAGCAAGATCACTCTGTTTATTTTAGTAGGAAGGTGATATGCCCTGGGCTAAAATGCAGTTTAATAATAACTCTGAGAGGATATTATTGCTAATTTTAACACACTGTACACTTTTGTACACATTTATATAAAAGTAGACATTAAACTATTTCTTTACCCTAAACAAAATGGTGAGATGCATGATTGGTTTATGGAAGAATTCTACACTGCCAGGGATTGTTTTGAAAAGGGAAAATGAGATTTGCAAAAAGTGCCAAATAAAATAGACACGTCCAGAAGCTTTTATCAAGAATCAAATTAATTGCTGCTTGCATCAAGTGTCCTTAAATTCTAGTATACACAAAAGCCTCCTGATCATAATATTTGAAGAAAGAATGTCATCTGCAATATTAGGGAAGGGAATGTCCCAACTCTTAAGTCAGCAGTACATGTTCAAAACACATTAAATACTTCTATAGTGTACACAGGGCAGGTGGCTTTCCCAAATCTACCAAAACCACTGTTCTGTCAGTGGAGAGTCCTTGAGCAAACTTTTCTTTCTTCAACAACAAGTGCATAAATTGATAATGGAATTTGCTTATAGGTAGACTCAGTGAAGCTTAATAAGGCACCACATAGAGGCATTTTGGTCAATGATGGACCACAGAAACAGTGTGGTCCTATAAGTTTCTATTGCCTAGCGACACTGTAGTCATCTTGGTGTAAATATGCTCTGTTTTGATGTTCTCACAATAGTGACATGTCTGAGGATGCAGTTCCCAGGATGCAGCGTATAGTTAAGGGGTACAGACTCTGTAGTAAGATGGGATGGCTGAATTGAGGGATAGACAGAAAAATCTGTCATCTATCAGGGAAAAAATTACAAGATCCAGGAAAGATAGAGATGAACACAATACAAAAGTCACGAAAGTGGAATAGAGGAATTTAAAGGAGAAATGACTACACACTTTTGCAATAGAGGTATTTTGTGGCTTGTGTCTTCTAATGACATTAGAAAACTGAAAATATCCAAAGAAAGAAAAAGAATAAAAAATACATTGATGTCTACAGAAAGATATACAGAATAGACTACGTGGAACAATCTGGATAGGAAAGGAAAGGATAGAGGAAGGGTTAAATGTTTGATATTAAAATTCAGTAAATTGTGTTGCTGCAGATTCTTGGATTACACAGGCAATCCATCCATTCATTGTGACATTTAACACAGTGTTATCCTGCCTAGTTGAGGTCTAGGAAGGGAGTTATTACATTTGACCAGATTATGAAGAAAATATTCCTAGCCTGTCTCCTTTATGTATCACAGTCCTAAGAAATACTTCCATGCCATCACTCTGACATCTGCAAGTTCTTGTAATCCTTTGAGGAGAGAGCCAAATGAGTACATTGGAGAAGGCTCCCAAATCACACAAAAGTCAGCACAGTAAAGGATAGGAAAGTCTGTCTATGTCTGGGGGAGAAAAATCATTATTTCTAAGTTTAAGATGAAGACAATGAACTTAGAATCTCCCAGCGGTGGAAAACTTTTAAATTAAACAACATTTTTGGTAAGCTTCTGGATTTTCTCAAAATGAATCTAATATTTGTTGGACACAACAGTGATCCTTAAGTCAAATAAATATAACTGCACTTTTAAAAACATTGGCGTATTCATTTGTGGACTAAACCTAATAAAAGTGAATTCTTTAAAATTGAAGAATTTCTGGCTCCATTAATATCTTTAAGTATCTTATAGTATATAATTTGTGTGGGAAAACTGTTTTGTATTCTTTAGTTACTTTAAATATGTAAAGAATATTAAAAAAAGTGTAGCTGTCTTTTTTTTTTTTTTTTGGAGAAAACCCTTATAACTTTTTTCTCATGGTTTCAAAAGTCCTGGAAATTTTACATCTTTAGTAATTACAGTACAGTATCAAAAATATTCAAGGCATCTCTCACACACATGCTTATTAGCCACATTCTTTTCTAACTAGTGAGCTGCCTGTTTTGTACAAGTTTTTATTTTCAAACCACTGCTGTTTACACTAGAGTAAGTCTATTTACATTACTCTGGGCTTTCAAAGTCAAAATTTACAAAGCTACCCTGGCTTTCCCCCCTCCATTACCAAAACTTTTCTGCAAGATGCTTTCCATTACAAGTTGTCTTTCTCCTCAAGAACTATTGCCATAAAAAAGCAAGGTTCCTTTTCTTAGCTTAAACTCAAGCTTAAAAAAATACATCTATAAAGCCGAGCTAGTGAGAATATAATATGCTGAGCGATCTCTTATCTTCTTGTTTTATTTCAAAATATTTTCTTTTAATGTGGTTCAGATCACATGTACAACCTGGAACTCACTTAAGGCACTTGTTGCTCTGGTAGATTGATGTACAGAAAATTGACCTTGCATCTCACCAGGAAGGAGTTGACTTTAGGACTGAGAGGTTCTTGCATGGGATGACATCTGAAAGCTGTACCTGCAAGACCAGATGATGGCTTAGATTCCTGACCAAGGACAAAGCACCTCCTCTGCCAGTCACTGGACCAGCTCCATATGGGCGACACTGTGGGGCCTCACCTAAGATCTTGATGAGGATGGTGGGGCTTCTCTGACATTGGCCTGTTTGATGTGCTATAATGTTCAGGTCTTCATTTACGCCTGAACATGATTTCCCCAGCACCACCCAGTGTCTAACTCTGCTCTGAACTAAGCAAGGGTTCTGTTTTCCCTTAAGCTCTTCTAGAAGGGAATGTTCACACTGATAAGGAAGTTTTAAGCCACAGTGCTCCAAAATCCATGAATAAAATCAGTGAAATGTATAGGATGGTTGCTTTGGATCTCACCTGCAATGTGATTATCTAGGAAAGATCTTTAAGGAAATTTATGCCTGAAGAAAGATCAAGGGACCTCAGGAACTATCTGAATCCTAGATCATTATTCACCAGATTCCTGTGGTTTTCCTTTGGGCTGAAATGATGACTTCGTAGGACCCTCCTTTTCTCTATCTTTAAAAGGGCAAAGGGAAGGGACCTTGTACTATTTACTCCTTAGTGGAAAGAATGATGCTTCATGCCTGAGAAAGTACTACCTATTAGAAGCTTCCTTTTTTTATAAAGCAAGAGGATAATGTCCTGTGGTTGAGCATGTTTTTAGACTCACTTAAAATATTTGTTAGTCAGTCCTCCCCTTCCTTAATAAAAAGAAAATAAGCCTCTGATTCAAAGTCCTTGGCAGGCAGTAGCAATTTGTTATTGCTATTATTTTTAGTGTTCATTGTAATTTATTTTTGTTTTGAAATCATCACCTATTCACAATTAGTGATAGTGATTTTCCAAGTAATATAATGCTATAGTGCTTGATTTTTAAATAATAAATTAAGTGAACTTTAAAAATATTAAATGAATAATGGTACTGGTGGTTGGTTGATATGGCAACAATTATGAGAGCAGAATTTGAATGTCCTAAATTTACAGAACATTGTGGAGGTAGAAAGAGCACTGAAGATACATAAACTTGGGGTCCTCTCTACTTTGTACTCTGTGAAACTTGCTTCTTCTTAGGCAAGTCATTGAAACCTCATGAGCCATAATTTTTTTTGTAAACTGGAAATAAATCCACCCACTTCACAGAGTAGTTGGGCAAAGTCTTTGAAAAGTGATATTATCATTAGTATAGGCCTTAGTATAGTATAGGCATTTAAAAATTATACAACCTCTACTGAGGACTTCATGGGAAAGAAATTCTGAGACCTCTTGCAATGGGCTGTGATTTTAGGGCATATTATTATGGGTTCCCTGGAATAGCCACTTCTTAGTATTGCTTCTACAAGCCTTTGAAATGTCTTTCATGTCTGGGGGTGGAGGAAGAAAAAAAATAAAATCCCTGATTAGAGCACAATGCACTTTTTTTAAAAAATATTTTTGTTGTTGTTGATGGATCTTTATTTTATTCATTTATTATTTATATGTGGTGCTGAAGATCGAACCCAGTGCCTCACGCATGCTAGACAAGCGCTCTACCACTGAGCTACAGCCCCAGCCCCCACAATGCACTTTTAGTTAACAAAATGGGGTCATTGCATTTATTAGTAGGAGAATATTGAAATTGTGCAAATCTTTTCTCGTAGTGTGTTTAATCAAATTTGTTTTTCTGTGACATGGTGGAGTGTTTTCTTGAAATTTCTGCTGTGCTTTTTGCAACATCATTCTTTCTTCTACTTCTCCATTCTCGTCAGTTGCCATCTGCTGATCCTCTTCTATGATGGGCCACTTAAAAATTGGTGTTCCCAAAGAATTTCATCCTCCTTTGGCCTCCTAGTATCTGGTTCACTCTGGGTGGGCTTAAGCACTCATATGGCTTCAGCAGTTGCCTATATGCTAATGACTCCTGAAACTCAATGTCCAGTCCATCCATGCTCCCTCCATCTGTGTCTCTCTCAAACATTAAATGTACAAATCTAAGTACCTACTAAACCAGGGCTAATATGATAGTGTATTAGTTAGCTTTTCATCACTGTGACCAAAATACCTGACAAGAGAACTAAAGAGAAAAATTTATTTTGGGCTGATTTCTGAGGTTTAGTTCATGGGTGACCAACTCCAGTGCTCTGGGCCTGAGATGAGACAGAACATCATGGTGGAAGGGTGTGGTGGAAAAAAGATGCTCAGCTCATGGCAGGCAGGGAGGAGGAGGAAGGGAGAGAGAGAGAGAGAGGGAGAGGAATGGGGGGTATAGGGGGAAGCCAGGGACAAATAGTCTCCAGGTGCATTCCCAAAGTGACCTACTTACTTCCTTCAGTCATGCCCAACCTGCCTACAGTTACTTTCCAGTAGTTCATCTGAATTATTATTAATCCATTGAATGGATTAATCCCCTAATCAGGTTATAGCTCTCATAATCTAATCATTTCATCTCTGAACATTCCTACACATAACATGAACTTTTTCGGGAACACCTCATGTCTAAACCTTAACCAGTAGCCATTAGGCACATGAGGCTATTAGAAATTAAATTTATTATATTAAACTGAAAATTCAGCTCTCAGGCCCGCTGGCCACATGTCATAAGTTCAGAAGCACTGTGTGCCCAGTGGCTACTTTACATGGTACAGATGTGGAGCAATTTCTTTCCTCCAGAGATTTTGAGCAATGCTGTATCAGTCTTCCCCCTGTAAGTCTATTGGTTATGTCTCCCGTACAATATGTACATGGGTGAACTCATCAATATCTTTTGCAAAACTTTCCCCTTAAATTTTGCATTGTTGGTGATTGTACCACTCTTCATAACACTTCCCAAGCTAACACCCTGGGAACCCTCTTGAATCTTCTCTGAACCTCACCCACCTGCATCTAATCAGTTGCCACGTCCTTTACCATGGCTAGCCGGGTCTCACTCTGCTTCTTTTTCTCTCTGCTACTCTCACCTCAGCTCAGGTTCTCTTCCTCTCTTCTTTTCTTTCAATAACTCCTTAAGTGATGTTCTTGCCTCTAGTCTTCCTTCTAACCCTCCACCGGTCTCGTATCACCTCTACTTTGCTTTTACAGTTAGCTTTCTAAAATAAGGGCCAAAACATTGAATGCCTCCTTTGTTCTATTATGGGTTGAATTGTGTTCCCTCAAAAACTATGTTGGAGTTTCAACTCCCAGAATCTGCGAATAGGACCTTATTTGGAAAAAGGGTCTTTGTAGAGGTGAGGTGACATGATGGCATACTCAATTAGGGTGGGCTCTCATCCATTACAATTGGTGTTCTTATCAGGGAAGAGATGTAGAAAGACACAGGGGAAATGGTGCAATATGTCTAAAGATAGAGGCAGAGATTGGAATTAGGTTATGACAAGCTATGGGACTCCAGAGGGTACCAGAAGCTGGAAGGAGCAGGGAAGGATATTGATTTAGGATTTCTAGCCTCCAGAAATGTAAGATAATACATTTTCTTGTTTTAAGCTTTCTGCTTTCTGGCATTTTGTTACAGTAACCTAAGAAAGCCATTATTACTTTTTCCATACTTTCTTTGAATGATTACTGTGTGCCAGGCATCATGTTAGGCACAATCCAGGGAATGAAGTCTAACTTTGTAGAGTGGGTTTGAGATCCTTCCAAAAAATTCTCATCACCAAACATGCTCATGGTCTCCAAGCACAAAGGCCTGGTGAACTCTCAGCCATCATTCAAGTCCATGATAGAACCTCAGTTTCTCTGTCAAGCCTTCTCAGAAGGCTACTTATTTAACTACCTTTAGTGTTTCCATGGGACTCAAACATAACTGTATCCTAACCCTATTCACGTAGTGCCTCTCCTCCTCATTGTCCATAGTATTTTGTAGCCTGGAGCTGACTCCTTCATCTCTGAGTGGGTCCAGGATCTTACTTGGATTCAGCCACCCAGAAACTGAACAAAAATCACCAAAATGAAGACACTTTGCTTGGTCCCACAACAAATCCCTTGCAGTTTTCTTTTGGTTGCAGTTGGAAATATTTATTGGAACTTCTAGGAGGAACCAGATGTTTCAGATTGAAGAAGTTGGAACATCTCTGTGATTTATCAACATTTCATATACAAGCCCTTTGTCTTTGCCTGTTCCCTTAATTTAGGCTGAGGCAGTGCACACCCTTCGATTAATAATGTTAGTCTGCTCAGAGGATATTTAAAAAGACACATGCACACACAAAAACAATCTCAAGCAGCACACCTCATACAAAGGGAGTCAGAGCCAAACGCTTAGTCCTTTTTTCTTCATGACAGCTGCTATTGTAGATTACCCTCTTGCCACTCACTGCTCATAACAATGGTACCTGAAAACTCACAATAAATAAAAGAGGATAACAGTTTTACCATGGCCCAGAACTTTAAGACCTATTCAATTGAAGTTTAGTTACCTAAGATTGAATAGAAACTTTTTTTTTTCCCTTCCAAACTGATTCACACATCAACAGTAATCACCAGAATTGGCTTTTTCTTGACAGTGTGGGAGAGACAGTATTTTCCTATTCCCTTCCTCCAGAGAGCTTGCAGATATCTTTGCAGAGCTTGGGAAATGGGCCAGTTCTTGTCTCGGTAGGAGAGGAAACGCATAGATTTTCATGAAAAAGCTTGGAATACATAATTTTCAACCTCAAGTTGCATTTTATAAGGTAGCTTTAATTGCTTTGTATCCTCAATTGTCAGATAATGCTTTTAGTCTTATTTCCCCATGAATTGTTGCAGAATCCCAATGTTTGCATCTTTTAAAGTGCAGTAGATGGTACAGTATTGAATTTAGATTCTAGTAAAGAGATACTTACAAATTTTCAGTTCACAGCTGAAAATACGCTCCGCAGGGAGCAAGAGTCTAGTTTACAAATTCAACTTTCAAGTAAGAAAAAACAGAAATCTCCACTAAACTTATGACCATGCAAAAGATCAATAATTAATTAGAATGTTTCCAAAGCAAATCAAATTCCTGAATATCCAATCATTTGAAAATATGCTTCACTATTGTTGAAATTCTTTATTACAATTTTTAATGCAAATTTTGTATAAAGCATTTTTTTTGTATACAAGGCACTGTTCTAAGAGCTATACAAAAGTAAACTCAAAAATTCAGTGTTCTTATTTGTATTTTTAATCTTTGTGAAAATCAAAGATCTGATAACAGAGAAGCATTTTATTCTTTCTGTATTATCAAACAGAGAAAGAAAGAAGTAAAGAAACTTAGTATATTAAGTGTTGTTTTACTTTTTTCTTCATGTTTCTCTGCTGGGTGGGTTCTGGATACATCTTGCCGAGGGAGTTCCCCGAGTCTGCTATAGTCAGGTTTACAACCTCTACTTTTTATTTTTACAAACTGGCAATTAGAAATGCTGAGATTGATTCTTGGCTTTCATAACTGTACAGATTTTTTTTTCTTTTTTTATGTTTTTAAAGTATTTTTAAAATTTGTACATCTTTATGGGGTACATTATGGCAATTCAATACATGTATACAATGTGTAATCAAATCAGGGTAGTAAGCATTTCCATCCTTTCAATCATTAATCATTTTTATGTGTCGAGAATGTTGTACTCTTCTTTCGCAGTCATTTTGAAATGCATCATAGGTTGTTTTTCCCAATGGTTACCCTTCCATGCTAAAGAAGAGCCAGGAGTGACTCCTCCACTCTGTGTTTTCTGCCTTTTCTTTTTTTTTTTTTTTTAAATATTTTTTAGTTGTAGATAGACACAATATCTTTATTTTATTTTTATTTTTATGTGGTGCTGAGGATCGAACCCAGTGCCTCACGCATGCGAGGCAAGGCCTCTACCACTGAGCCACAATCCCAGCCCCTGCCTTTTCTTGAGCTTCCTTCTGTCCCTGTTCCCCTTCCCAGTCTCCAGTGAGCAATGTTTCCGTCATTCTTCTACAAGATTAACTTATTGGAATAACCTCTGCTTGAGAAGCTCCAGAGCCATCTTCCAAGGCAGAGATTTACCAAAGAATTAATCCAGTACTAACTAATGGCTTTGCAATGGGCCCTTGGGTTTTGCCATAGGACTTTATGGTTGCCTGACATGGGCCCAATTCCTGACTCAACATCTTGGTTTTTCCAACTGAAGTTATGCTTTTATTTAGGAAGCTCTCATTTCAAATTAATAATAATCTTTTGAAAATTCAGCTGCAGAGTAGAACTCAAGCAATATATACTTCTGGGAAATCCTTCTGTAGCAACTGCAAAATAGATATCTGTGGAATGGGGATCTTGCATAAATTTTCCAAAGCACCCACATCCCACAGTCTATGACTTCCGGGTCATGCTTTCATGTACATATACCATCACCATGTACATCCTTAAGAATGGCACTCTAACTAGAATAAGATATAGTCCATCTTGTATACTTATATCAAAATGGATTCTGATACCATCTATAACTAAAAACAACCAATAAATTAATAAAAATAAAATGATATCTAGAAGTTTTTATTCATTTAATGTCTTAAAAACATTTGGATCATGCTTGAAAAATAAATGAAAATGGAAGTTCCTAATTATACAACATGGTATTAACCAGTATTTAAAATTTTCCACTTACTCACAAGACTATTAAAACAGACATTTGGTATGTCAGAGATGTTCTATTTAAGATCACTTTTTTGAACTATCTTTGGTTTTAGTTTCCTTTTAAGCAAATTCAAGACCTTCCTAGTCATAAAATAAACAGGATGAAATTCTTTATTACAATTTTTAATGCAAATTTTGTATAAAGCATTTATTATATACAAGGCACTGTTCTAAGAGCTATACAAAAAATTCTGGTTCATTTACATCTCAACATTTTACATAGTAGGATGCTTCATTTCTGCTTACAGTTCCAGTTCCCTATAGGAGGTTATGATTTGACATTGTGATGACAGTTAGGTAGGAGTTGTGGCATTTGAACAGGCTGAGAATGGAACTCACCACCCAGCTCCTCCATTCCTGCCCTTCCTGTTCTTCCCCTACAATTTCTCCCAATCCATATTGGGATGGTCACACTTAGGTGGACCACTTTGTTTATCCTCCTAAGTTTAGAGCTGAACTTCAGATATTTTCTTTCTTTCTTTTTCTTTTCTTTTTCTTTTTGGTAGCAGGGACTGAACCCAGGGTACTTAACCACTGAGCCACATCCCTAGCCCTTTTTACTTTTTATTTTGAGATAGGATCTTGCTAAGTTGCTGACAGCATTGCTAAGTTGCTGAGGCTGGACTTGAACTTGCGATCCTCCTGCTTCAGCCTCTCAACTTGCTGGAATTACAAGCATATGCCACCATGCCCAGCCAGATATTTTGTTTTCAGCAATGAATAGATTCATGTTCTAGGCCAGATTGTTTGCAGGCTGATCTCTAAGGAATGGGATAGCCCTTTTAGCTAATAAGAAGACCTCATCTCTTAAAATGGTTCAAAAATGGAAAAAGAAGATGAAAATGGGACCTTAATCTCAGATGGTAAAGAAAAATTTCCATGTTTTATTAATGTTAGCTCATTTTGAAGGTGAAGAAAGGGAAAATCATGGTTTACTAGATAAAAGACTGTTTCAGGTTCCCTCATGCATCAGGACAATAAAAAAGATGATTAAAATAGCCCCTTACAAAATGGTGAATGTGGCTATTTTGGCCATGTCAAGAGTCATGTGAAATAATACAGCTGGATACCCAGTGATTGAGTATTGTGATTCTGAAGTACAGTAGAGAGGAGCACAAACCACAATGAATAGCTACATATTTGTATTTTAACATTCTTCTTTGGCCACTAATGTTAAATAAAGAGCACATATTGTCCTATTGTTTTCATTATTAAAAATTAACTTGGACAAATACAAAGAACTACAAAATATACATTTTGTGTTTTTAGAGAAAAAATTAGGAACATCTTAACCAAGATTAATGTGCACGATAACAAACATGCAGCATGCAGCTATTAACTTTTTTTATTTTTTTGTTTTTGTGTTTTACTCCTGGAAATAATTTGACCTTTGAACAAAATTGTCTTTTATCACTGGAAACTGTTTTGCCTTTTATGATTTGAATTGCATAAAGACCAAGGTAAACTTAGAAGCAACCCATCACAACCATGATCTACCACACCAAGAATGTCTGTTTTTGCCACAAAATCCACCAAGGGTTCATAATCACCCATTTTAGAGTTTTGCATCTAATCAAAACAGACAATAAGAAGCATTGTGTATTCATGGAAGGGTTATGTGTTTTATATGCTTTCACTGTGAATGAGTATGAGTATATAAAATGTCAGAAAAGGGTCTGTTGTTATTTATACTTGATTAACAAATAACATTGTAAGAACAAATCTGGCTCAAATTTTGGAAATATATCAAAACATAGAATACATTTTTAGTTAGAATCATCAAAAATAATGCTTGAGCCGGGCGCAGTGCCACACGCCTGTAATCCCAGCACTTGGGGAGGCTGAGATAGGAGAATCGCAAGTTCAAAGCCAGCCTCAGCAACAGCGAGGTGCTAAGCAACTCAGTGAGACCCTGTCTCTAAATAAAACACACACAAAAATAGGGCTGAGGTGTGGCTCAGTGGTGGAGTACCTCTGAGTTCAATCCCCGGTACCACACACACACACACACACACACACACACAATGCTTGAAGTAGTACTATGACTTTACTAATAAAATTAAAACAAATGCAATAAAATATATCTATGCACATATTGCCATAGTAAGATAATTTCATGTTTACAGCAGCACAATTCACAACAGCCAACTTATGGAGACAGCCCAGGTCCCATCACAGACAAATGTGGTATCTGTACACATGGGAGTTTTACTCTGCCATAAAGAAGAATGAAATTATGTAGTTTGCAGGAAAATGGATAGAACTGGAGAGTCTCATGTTAAGCTAAATAAGGCAGACTCGGAAAGTCAAGATTCATGTGTTTTCTCATTATGTGAAAGCTAGAGAAGAAGAAAAAAACAATGAAAAGGGATATCATGAAAAAAGAAGGGAGGTCATTAGAGTAGAGGTCAGAGATTAGGGGGAGGGAGGAAGAGAGGGAATAGGGAGGTACTGAGGAATAAAAGAGATCCAATTATGCTATGTGCAGGTGTGAATTTATCAAAATTCACCCCACTATTATGTATAATTATAATGCACCAATAAAAATTTAAAAACATAATTTTTTTACAAAAGAAAACTATACCTATGAAGATTTAGATAAACTAATATGTTGTACCTTGGAATGTAAAACTGTGGGGTATTGTATTTCACAATGCCAATCTTACACTTAGATCTCTAAAATAACCTCCGATTGCTCTGTCCTTTTTCCATTGGGTGTCAAAGTATACTCTCCAAAAATGACATAAAAAGAAAGCCATTTTCTACTAGTTATGATCCTTACATTGGCAAAGTTCAGCAGATGGAAGACAAGGACAATTCTATTCCTCCTATGCTGGGCTTTGAATGAATAAATGTCACTCTGTCTACTAACCCATTTTAAAACAGTTGAGTTGGATGAGAAGCAGGAAAGAACACTAAGGCAATTGCTAAGCTGTGAAAGTTTCCACTCTTCTTTACAGGAGATTCCAAAAAAAAATCTCCATTATTTCTGTCTTTCATAATTAACTAAAATCATGTAACAAAATGGAAAACACTGGAGAAAACTGTGGGTTCCCCTACCTCTCTCTCTTTTCGAATGAAGGAAGAATTGTTGCTTGTCAGAAAGACTGTTTCCATGTGTGTATTGAGACCAGAGACCAGAAGGAGATAAAGCCACATCAACCAAGAAAATGCTAATCCCCTAGAGGGAACTGTGTCAGAATGTAGGAAGAAGAAAGCTGGGCACGGTGGTGCAAGCCTATAATCCCAGCACTTAGGGAGGCTGAGACAGGAGAATTGTGAGTTCAAAGCCAGCCTCAGCAATGGCGAGGTGCTAAGCAACTCAGTGAGACCCTGTCTCTACATAAAACACAAAATAGGGCTGGGGATGTGGCTCAGTGGTCGAGTGCCCCTGAGTTCAATCTCCAGTGCCAAAAAAAAAAAAAAAAAAAAAGAAGAAGAAGAATGTAGGAAGAAGATGGGAGCCTAAGTCAGATTTCAGAGAACTTATCCTCAGCCCTTGCCCAGCCCCTGCATTAAAATGGACTTTGGACAGGCACGATTTGTCAGAACCTTCCCCTGAACAGGTGCAATCAGACATTTTAAGAAACATTTCCTTTTCTGCAGAGTTCCCTTTCTTCATTCTCCTATTCCTAAAATATCATGCTCAGACTTTTGATAAGATCGCTACTTCTCAGTGTAGCAATGTGGCTTGCTTGGCCCTCCCTGTCTGGGGCACATTTTGTGCAGGTGGGTCCCAAAGGTCATCAGAGTGATGACAGTTGTGCCTTTGGATCCCAACACTTTTTCTAAGAGCTCCTGGGCTCAGCAAGTGGTAAGTGGGCACCATCCATCCCACAGGTTGGCCCTTCTTGGGTGGCCCAGACCTGCTTCTCAGAACCTCCTCCATCATCAACAACACTGAAGCTCTGTCAGGAGGCTGCACCTTGCTTCCTGGAGGCCAGAGGAGACAATGCCTGGGTCCACTCCCAGGGACGGACAGTGGCATCACGGTCTTGGGCTCCTGAGGACAGTGCCATCACTATTCTCTCTTTACAGGTCTTGGTGGAGGAACTATGTTTTTGACTCATGAACTATATAGAGCCAACCTGAAACCTATTTTGGGGGCTGAAAAAAGAAGCTATCCAATTCTTTCCTAATGAGTAAGTACTCAAGTCAAATATGAACAAATATGCCATTCAAATGTGCCACTTGGGATTGTAAGAGTAGATGGAAATATGTCTCATGGAAAGTGGGGTTGTGCCAACTACAAGAGATCTGGATACTTGTGCTTTTAATCAAAGTATCTCAGTGCATTTGTCTTCAGGCAACATAAAAACAAAATGGCAAAAATGTGCTGGTCAGAACATTAGGCCATTTAGATAATGATAATTGTGTAGACACAGATGCAATTTGGGGCAATTTGTGCTATGAAGACATTAAGAACCCTTGGATTTCTCATGTTGGGGCATCTGTGCCATCTAAGGAAAACAAACTGATAACTCCATATCTTTGAACATCCTGTTCCATCCCAAATATTAAACATATGCTGTGAGGAGGAAAAGAGAGCAACCATGTGGAAACAAGACAACAAATATAAAACTGTCACTATGCACTCTGAAGGCACAGAGAGAGCGAGCAAGGGGCACAGAGATGAGAGGCAGCCACATGGGGTCTTC
This sequence comes from Geosciurus inauris, assembly GCA_004024805.1. Lineage (NCBI taxonomy): Eukaryota > Metazoa > Chordata > Mammalia > Rodentia > Sciuridae > Geosciurus > Geosciurus inauris. The sequence goes on from PVHX01016186.1 coordinate 32,462, forward strand.
CCATCTGGAAGACTGGATGGGGAATGGTGCCCTGAGCTACTAGAGTAGAGGCTTATGGGGTCCCACTCAGATGCATGTTTCTGTCCATACCTGAACACAGCAAGTTCATTCTTGAAGAATGCAGTTAAATTCCATAGGTACATGCATGCTAAAATGGGTTTTGAATGGATAATAGCAAGACATGACAATCACATTCAGATTAAAACTCATTAAGAAAGAAATCCAATTATTTACATTGATGTATGTGTTCTTAGTGCATTGTGTTGGGTATGATTCAAAAATCCTTTGGAGATAGGAGAAATATCCATGCTACAGTTCTTCTCAAAAGGGTAATATTTTGTATAAAATGTAGTGTAATTATCCAACTGTGGCTTTCCACATTCTTGTTGCTCTGATGTCCTGTGGTTCACTGAGAAAGACTCTTGTAGGGAACTAAATTACACCTTATTAATTAAAAAAAAACTAACAAAGGGGGATAAATTTGTGTCTTCAAGAACTCATCATTAAGTGCAATATGCTAAATGTTCACATTCCTGAAAAGTTCATATGTTAAACCGACTCCCCAAGGTGATGGTATTAGGAGGCGAGTCTTTGGGAGATCTTGACAGTGGAGTCTGCATGAGTGGAATTAGGGCCTTAACAAAGAGATCCCAGAAAAATCTTTCGCCTCTTTTCACCATGCGGGCACACAGTAAGAAGACAGATATCCATGAACCAGAAAGATGGACTACATGATTTTTTAGAAATGGGAACAGCCACTGAAGAATCTATTTCTAGAGTGACCAGTATGGACTCTTCTTCTGACTTTTTTTACATGGATTTTGGAAAGTAGGAAGGTCTCTTCTTAATATTTATGAAAAATTCTGCATTAAATAAGAGTCCAGAGTGCTCTATACCTAAAGAGTCTTAATTTTAATTAACTGTTGTTCAGAGATTTCCCATCTAATTTGTTTTCAGATTAGGAAGTAAAATAGTTCTAAGAAAACTGCAGGTCTGTAAGTTGGGCCAATGAATGTCTATGCTTACAAATATTACTAGAAGTTAAAGTAATAATGGTTTTCTCTTACTTTGAAGCAAATTGCACCAATTTCAATCAATACTACCTCATGGTGTTCAGTTTTACAGGCTTATTTATTATTTCATTGGGAATACATGTGAAGTATTCCAGTGTCACTCATCAGATTCTTGAGTTTATTCAGTTGATTTGTTTTGATATGTTGCTTTGACACCTCTAAGGAATCCACAACAGTAACTTTTCTAGGAATTGTAAACCTAACTTAGGTTAAAAAGAATGTCCCTATTCAAAGGAAGTAATGCTCTTGTTTGATGTCATCCTGTCTCTCACCATGGCTGGCTTGGCGGGTAGTACCAAGAATAGTCCTATAGACCTGAGCACCACAAGAGTAGGTTTTTCTTTTTTCTTTGAAACTCTTCAGTACAAATGACTTTAGTAGGGTAGGGTAGGGCCAGCAAATGAAAAAGAATGAGGATGAATTCCCTTCTCTTTCCCCAGTACCATACTCTGGTTTGCAGAGATGCCCTTCTGTGACCTCAGGTCAAAATGAGGACATCTATAGAACCAGTAAATGCAAAGTAATAACAACCAACAATCATTTACTTAAAATTATGAATAAATTAATTATGTTTTTATAAACTTTAAACAACATGAAATTGCTTCTAGAAGAATCATTCTTTGCATATCAGGTAGAAAAACAAAAATCTCAGCGGGAAAGGCTGAGAGCCTGAGTTGAATCATAGAAATTACTTGGAGGGCTTCCCAAATAGGATTCCTAATAGCCAATTAGTCTTAAATGAATTCTAGAAGGAAATTTCTATGTGAAAGATCCTAAAGAAACACTTGCAGACATTTTTTAGGTATTTATTTTTAAAATAGCATCAAAGATTAGTTTCTTATCTTTGGTCCTTACCATTAGTATTCTTACAATAAACCCATTAAAATCACTTTCCCTTCTCAATTCTATTTGCAGGAAGATCCTTGCAGGCTCTGGTTGTTTTTCCTGTGCATTAATGATTTATTTTGTGGGATTTTTTTTTTCTTTGTGTACGTTTTGCTTTGAGGTCTCTGAATGGTTCCTGATTCGGCCAGATTGCATGGCATGGCTCTTCTGGGCTGGACTAATGCATCCATACAGCTGCTTCCCAGATCTCAAATTGCTGGAGGAAAGACAGAGTGCAGAGTGTTTGTTTGTTTGTTTGTTTGTTTTTTGGTTGCTTGTTTCTTTCTTGGATTATTTTCTCAAGTTATTCAGACCGAAGTTTAAGTTTGTGAAAAGTTACTTTTTTTTCAAATCTGTTTATCTGAAGGGCAACTCCTTTTCCCTGTAAATGATCTCTCATGTTATCCTTTCCATCATGAGAACTTTTAAAGTAGAATGATGTTTTAGAACATTTAAGTTAAAAGTCAAAAGCACCGTAATGATGACGGCATGTGTGTGTGCATATTATATACAGTCAACCCTCTCTGTCCTTGGGTTCCACATGTGGATTCAACCAACTGAGGATTGCAAATATTCAGGAAAAACAATTGTCCTGAACATATACAGACTTTTTTTCTTGTCATTATTCCCTAAACAATAGAGAATAACAACTGTTTACATAACAATGACATTTTGTTAGGTATTTTATAATCTAGATATTTCCTAATACAGAAATGATTTAAAGAATATGAGAGGATATGTATATATTATCTGCAAATACTACTCTAATTTATATAAGGGACTTAAGCATCTCCAGAGTTTGGTGTCTGTGGGAGTCCTGGGACCAACTTCTGTGGACAATTGCATATGTAAATTTTGCACACACACTTATATTATGTGTGTGTGTGTATAAAATCTTAGCTTTGAAAACTCCATGAATTATTCATTCCTCTTTTTAAAAAGAGAGAAAAAATATCTCTATAAGAACTAGAGATTACTGGCCAAAAAATAAATACCTGGCAGGAGATGAGTAGGTGCAATGAAGTGACTTCCCAGCTGAGAGGAAAAATAAACCTAGGAGATGCACTGCAAATACATGTGATATTGAACATACTCATAATATAGCTCTGAGCTGGGTTTTTTGTAGGTATAATGGATTAGTTGAGCCAAGAATACATTGAGTTTTATCCACCTGTCTACGGAAACTATTTCAGGAGCAGAGTTGTAACCTCTGATACATATTTTTAGCTTGAGGCTAAAATCTAAATTTTACCATAAAAACATTTTTCATATTCCTATGCCTAAGGATCATTTCACTGGAATCAATGCATACATCTCCTTTGAGAATGATAAATGCTTAAGTCAAACTCTTCATTTTTCTCTTTTTATAGATAGGATCTTTCTCCCTCTTCCTCTTTTTCTCTCTCTTACTCACATACACATTATGTGTCTATCAATCAATTAAGCTGCTGGGAGTATTGCATGGTCCCTAGATGTCACTGCTGGGTTTACAGGCTACTGCAGCTTATGGCCTCTCTCTAGTGTTTTGCAGTAAATCATCAGAATTTTCAATGTGTTTGGGCAGAAAAAGGCTGAGGCAATTTTGTCCCAAGCAAAATGAGTAGTTGATGGTTAGTTGCCGCCTGAGCAAATGTCCTAGCTTATGAAATTCCCAGCAAGGACTGAGTTCATTTGACTCATGAAGTTTCTATGGCAGGGGTACATGTTTCTTTTTTTTTCCTCCAAAGGCATGCCAAGTGTATTACATGTTCACACTGGCTTTGTAATGTGTCAAATTAAGATTTGTAAGAGTCACAGTGACATTAGGAAAGATATTTGACTGGGGATATAGTAGAGCATTTGCCTAGTAAAGCCCTTGGTTCAATCCCCAGCACTGGAAAAAAAATCCCCCAAAGATATTGATTGATAGTGATGGTCCCTCCTCAATAAGTTTCAGATCTTTTATTTTTTCCAGCTCTAATCCATCCCCATTGGATCAACATTCTTAAAACATCGTTGCCCTCCATCCATTGTATGTCTCCCACTGGTTTTCCATGGACTGCTGAATTCAGAACCAACTTCTTGCCTGTCCACACAAGCCTGTCCTTGTGAAGCCCTCCACATAATTTTTAAACCTCTCTATTTGCACCTCATTTGTTGTGGCCTCACCTCCAGACAAAGTGGACCATTCATTATTTCCTAAAGCATGACTTCCACTCTCCTATCCTAAGATGCTACCTACATTCTCCCTTTTTCCTTCTCATCCTTCTTGTGAAATTATGTTGTTGTTGTTGTTGTTAAATTCTTTCAAGTCTGACTCAAATGCTGTCTTCTTCATGGAGTATTTCCTGGGTCTTTCAGCATAGAATGTATGCCTCATTTAAACCACTACAGCACTCTCTATCTTAATTAAACCATTCATTTATCATCCCACTCACTAGACTGTTAGCTCCATGATGATGGGTTTCCTGATTATGTTGTTCACAACTGCTTTCCCAGCATCTACAAAAGTGACTTACAATGAAGAGTCAAACACTTTAAGTACATACTGAATAAATAAACGGAATGAATAAAAGTTTTAGATTTAGCTCCATAAAATCTTCCCTTTTTTGCTGGGTATGTTGGCACACACCTGTAATCCCAGTGTCCTGGGGAGCTGAGGCAGAAGGATTGCGAGTTCAAAGTCAGCCCCAGCCAAAGTGAGGCACTAAGCAAGTCAGGGAGACCCTCTCTCTAAATAAAATACAAAATAGAACTGGGGATGTGGTTCAGTGGTCGAGTGCTCCTGAGTTCAATCCTGGGTACCAAAACAACAACAACAAAAAAAAAAACAAAAATATCTTTGTTTTTATCTCCTACAATATCAGCTGATTGATTGAATAAGAGACCTGATAATATTTGTTGGATTTAGATGGCCCTCAAAACTTTTCTTGATTCAGAAAAATTGTATTTGCCACTACAGTTTATAAGCCACCTTTAGATATGTTATGTTCCTCAGGTTTAATGCTTGAGGTGGGTAAGCTGGGGTTTTATCCCCCCCCCCATTTTCTGATTGAGTTATTAAAGCATAGAAATAGTAAATTGTAGCCATGGGATTAGATTGTTGGTTTTCTATGTTTGTAAACAACAGATGCTTGAGGAAGCTGCTCAGGCAATGTCTATCTCAAATAGAAAGAAAAAGAAGTAAATGGCAGGAGTTATTCCTCTCATCTTGTGCTGTGGGCACATTGGCTGGAGAACTGGAAGTACCCACCACCCTTGATCCTCCAGAGCCATGATATACAGTTTGGCTTAAAGACCACAATCTAGTGTTGGAGAGGTTCAACATGGAAGATTAGACACAACAAATGAGCACTTTCTCCCCTGTTCGTGAGATGGAATCACAACCAGAGACAGTTTTCTATCAAGGTAGGTGACTGGGATGCTGAGGTTCCACGGTAACCAGACAGAGACTGGAGAAATCCAGGGGCATTGGATGCAGCAGAGGATGAAAAGGAACACCCAGCACTGGTCACACAGCAGTGCAGTAGAAATGAAAAGGGAGTAGAAATCAAAGAGGAAGTCCCACTGAGCACCACCAGCATGGAGATTGGCACCTCGTAGAAGTAGTACTAACATACAGTAGATGGGATCTGCATAGAGTACTGGCTCTAGAGAAACTCTCTGCACTTCCCAGCATAAACTCATGGTGCTATAAAGAAGAACCATACTGAGAATATTTTCTCTGCCTAACTGTTGGGGGATTCAAAGTCTCCTGCACTTTCCTACTCTTCGGTCCTCTCTGTAATATCACCACACTGGGTCAGCCAGGGGGTGCCTGGAGAGTCAGTTTGGCCCTAGGAAGGAGGCTTTGACTCACACCCACTGAGAATTCTATGTAGTGGGAAATTGGCCTGCAATGCACACAGGAAAGGAGGAAGGATCTTTCCCCTTTAAAATGGGTACTTTGGAAGTCAGCAGCAGGAATCTGGAAGAATGATTTCACTTGGAAGCTAAGTTCTGGGACACTGGAGTCATGGGTGGTGAGTTGTACGAGCCTGTCCTACTTCTAGCACAGATAGCTGTGACTCTACAGCTTTGCTCTGAATTCTGAATGTGAACACAAATGGCACTGGAGTCCTTGACACTCTGCAGTGTGGGGCCTCAGCCCTGCCCTTGGAGTGTTAAGGGCAGAGGGCAGCAGATGGAGGGTATGCCAGACAAGCTCTGTACTCTCTGCTGGATGCAGTGCTGGGGTCTGCCCCACTCTTGGAGCCCAGATAACTCTGGAGTAAACCTCTGCCTGGGGAGCTCTGAGTTCTGCCCTCACTGGTTCTGGCATGCAGGGTCCCTGAGAAGTACTCCAACTGGCTCCGGCCACAGACCACTCCTCTGCTTGCCTGGCATGTACCAGAAGGAAGCAGTGGGTGAATAAGCCAGTTCTTTTCCTCAAGAGGTGCACAGCTCAAGGAGAGGCACAAGAGGTTCTGACGGGCCCAGGTTGGGTCATTCACTGTTGCCTACACAATCAAGTACCTCAGTGGAGAGGAAATTTTTATCATTATTAATAGCTTTTTTGTTCTTATTATTTTTTCTTTGTATATATTTTATGTATTTTTTCTTTGCTCCTTTCTCCTTTTAATATTTAATTTTTTGTTATTTTTTCCTTTTCCTTTAACATTGTACATTCTCCTACTCTTTTACTTTTCCCCTTTTTAATCTTTTATATTTCCCTTTTCCCATTTTCCTCTCTCCTTACTTTCAATGTCTTTTTTATTAATTTCATTCTTAATATTTTTTAACTTTTTGTTTATTCTATATTATTTGTGCCCTTTTTCTGTGGTTTATGTTGTGTTTCTGGGTATTTTTATTTAATTTTTACCTTACTTAAGTTTTTTTTGTCATTGTTATAGTTGTTATTTGTTTTTTCTTTGTAGTGCTTGGGTTAAGCATGGGACTTTGAGCATGTTGGGTGGGTGTTTTGTCTCTGGGCTGCACTACAAGACCAGCTCAGAAAAATTCCACCTTAGTTCAGGCCTGATCTAGTCCTGATAGAACCTGGGTGGATACTTCAACTTAAAGAAGCGGGGAACCAGGCACAGTGGCACCCTTCTGTAATCCTAGCACTTTGGGAGGCTGAGACTGGAGAATTGCCAGTTCAAAGCCAGCCTTAGCAACAGCGAGGCGCTAAGCAACTCAGTAAGACCCTGTCTCTACATAAAATATAAAATAGGGCTGAGGATATGGCTCAGTGGTTAAATACCCCTGAGTTCCATCCCTGGTACCAAAAAAAGAGAGAGAGAGATAAAAAAACAAAACAAAACAAAAAACCATCCATTTACCTGGTCCTAAGTAAGTGAAGGTACAGAATAAAGAATATTAAAAGCTTCAAGAGAGAAGTGCCAAGTCAAGTTCCAAGGAAAACCCATCAGCTGATTTCATCACAGAAACTCTAGGAGAACACACAATAATGTATAAATGCAAGATTACTATACCCAGCAATGTTATCTTTTCAGAATCGAAGGAGAAATACAGATCTTCCAGGAGAAGCATAACAGAAGAGAACTCATGACCACTGAACCAGCATTATAAAGATACTAATGGGAATCCTAAACCCATGCAAGAAACATACACACAATTACAAGACAAAGGAAAGAATAAATGTCACTAGAACAGTAGATGAGCAACTCAGAATCAGGAAAAAAATTAAACATTAATACAAAGACTATCTCTAAGATGAGTAAGAGGAAGAAACAAACAATATTCAAAGCAATCAGAATAAAAAATAAGATGACAGGAACAAGTACATACCTTTCAATAATAACCCTGAATGCAAATGGTCTTAAATTTCCAATTAAAAGCAGCAGACTGGCTGGTTGGATTCAAAAAAAGAGAGACCCAGTAAACCTCTTTAGTGCCTGAAAGAAATTCATCGCTTTGGCAAAGATATATACAGACTAAAAGTGTGAGGACAAAAACGATATTCCAAACAAATGGAATCTGAAAATGAGTAGAAGTAGCTAAAATTATATCTGGCAAAACAGACTTAAATCAGCTGGAAGAGCCAAAGAAGGCCATTATATATTGATAATGGAATCAATTCTTCAAAAAGATTGTAAGCACATGTGCACCAAATTTTGGACCACTCGGTTGTATAAAATAAACACTACTGGAAACAAAGGGAGAGATAGGACCTAATACAATATTAATGGATGACTTCAATATCCCACTCTCACTGATAAATAGATCATCCGGACAAAAAAACATCAACAAAGAATTATCAGAGTTAAACTACACTGTAGACAAATGGACTTAATAGACACCTACAGGATATTCTATCCAACAGCTACAGGTTACACTTTATTTTTTCATCAGCAAATGGAATTTTTTCCAACATATATTATATAGTAGGTATCAAGCAAGTCTTAACAAATTCAAAAAAATCTTGAAATAATTTCTTGCATCTTAGAAGATCATAATGGAATGAAGTCATAAGCAAGAGAAACTACAAAAATTATAAAAACAGATGAAGAATGAACAATATACTTTTTGAAAAAACAGCGGGTTATTGAAGAAATCTGGGGGAGGATTAAAAATTCCTAGAATCAAATGACAATGGAAATAAAGCCTACCAGAATCTGTGGGATATAGCACAAGTAGTACCTAAAGTGAAGTTTATGAGTGCCTACACTAGAAAAGCAGAGAGATCTCAATTAAATAACATGATGGTACATTACCAGGGGTTAGAAAAATAAGAATAAATCCAAGTCAAAGTTTGTAGAAAGAAAGAAATTATGAAGATCAGGGCAGAAATAAAATAGAGACTAAGAGAGCAATACAATCATTGAAACAAGTTGGTTGTTTAAAAAGATAAACAAAATCAACAAACTCTTAAGTAAATAAACTAAATTAAAAATAAGACTCAACTAAGATTAGAGATGAAAAAGCTGATATTACAAGATACTCCTGAAATTCACAGGATCACTAGGGGATATGTTCAAAAACTATATGCTAATTAACTGGAAAAATTTAGAAGAAATGGACAAATTACTGGACACATATAACCTACTCAAGTTGAATGGAGAGAATATAAACAAAGTAAGTAAATAACAATTAATAAGATTGAAACAGTAATAAAATGTTTCCCAATGAAGAAAAGCCCATAAAAAAACAAAAAGCCCATGAACAGATGGATTCACTGCTGAATTTTACTTTTAAGAAGAATTAACACCAATGATCCTTAAATCATTCCATAAAATATAAATGGAAGAATTTTTCCAAACTTATTTTACAAAGCCAGTATTACTCTGCTACCAAAACCTGATGAGGACACAATAAATAAACAAAACTATAGACCAATATTCTTGATGAACACAAATGCAAAATCTCTCAATAAGATATTTGCAAATTTAATTCAATAGCACACCAGAAAGATCTTGCACGATGATCAAGCTGGTTTCATTCCAGGGTTGCAAAGATGGTTCAGCATATACAAATCAATAAATGTAATATGGCATCTAAAGAGAATCGAGGATGAAAATCACATGATCATCCCAATAGATGCAGAAAAAGCATATGATAAAATTCAATATCCCTTCAGGATGAAAACTCTGAATAACCTAGGTATAGAAGCATCATACTTCAACATAGAAAGGTTATAAATAACAAACCCATTGCCATCACATAGAATGGGGAAAATCTGAAAGCATTTCATCTGAATCTAGAATAAGATGAGTGTCTACTTCCACCACTCTTATTCAGTGTAGCACTGAAAACTTTAGCCACAATAATCAGGCAAAAGAAAGCAGTAGAAGGCATACAAAAAGGAAAAGAGGAAGAGAAACTGTCCCTGTTTGCAGGTAGGATTTGACACTTAGAAAACTCTAAACATTCTGTCAAAATTCTCTTAGTAAAGTATCAGGATATAAAATCAGCATACAAAAATCAGTAGCTTTCCTTTAAACCAATCATGAACCTGCTGAGAAAGAAAGCAGAGAAACAATTCCATTCATAATAGACACACACACACCACAACCACCTAGGAATAAACATAAGCAAGGAGGGGAAAGATCTCCACACTGAAAATTTTTAAAAAAAAAAGAACACTAAATAAAGATACTGAAGACACTGAAAGATGGCAAGACATCCTATGTTTACAGACTGGGAAAAATAATATTGTTAAATATCCATACTACCAAAAGCAATTGGTGGGTTCAATATGATCTCCTTCAAATTACTGATGACATTATTCAGAGAACTAAAAAAAAATAAACCCTAAAATTTATATGAAAACACAAAGAATGCAAATTGTCAAAGCAATCCTGAGTGAAAAGATGCTGGAGGCATCACAATAGCTGATTTTAAAATATACTACAGAGTCATAGTAACAAAACCAGCATGGCATTAGCATAAAAACAGAGAAGTCAACTGATGGTATAAAATAGAGGACTCAGGAATTAACCTGTTCATCTATAGCCAACTGATTCTCCACAAAGGTGCCAAAAAAATACAATGGAGAAGAGACAGCCTCTTCAACAGACATGATGGGAAAACTGGATATCCACAAGTAGAAGATTGAAACTGGACTCCTATCTCTCACCCTATACAAAAGTCAGCTCAAAATGGATCAAAGACCTCTACATAAGATCTGAATCTTGGAAACTATTGGAAGAAAATATAGGGAAAAGTCCTAAAGGATTTCCTTGCCCATAGGATTCTAAATAGCTCAGGAAACAAAAACAAGAATGGACAAGTAAGATTAAGTCAAAATAAAAAGTTTCTGCATAGCAGAGGAAGCAGTCAACAGAGTGCAGAGAGAGGCAACAGAATAGGAGAAAAGTTTTGCTAACTATTTTTTTTTCTGTTTTATTTAGGCTTACATGTTAACAGTGTAAATCGATTCATTGTACATAGATAGAGGATAACATATCAATTCTCTAGTTGTAAGTTGTATAGAATCACAACATATATGCAGTCATACATAAAGTTAGGGCTATGATGACCATCATATTCCCCCACCTTTACTGTCCCCATGCCCCTCCCCCCTTATACTCCTATGAACAGAGATCCACCATTGTTCCCATGTCCTTTCCCACATTATGGATCAGCATCCACTTATCAACAAGTACATTTGGCATTTGGTTTTCTGAGATTGGCTTACTTCACTTAGCATGATATTCTCCAACTCCATCCATTTACCTGCAAATGCCATAATTTTATTCTCTCATTGCTGAGTAATATTCCATTGCGTATATATATACCACAGCTTCTTTATCCAGTCATCTATCGAAGGGCATCTAGGTTGGTTCCACAGTTTAGCTATTGTGAATTGAGCTGCTATAAACATTGAAGTGGCTGCAGCACTGTAGTTTGCTGTTTTAAGTCTTCTGGGTATAGACCTAGGAGTGGGATAGCAGGCTCAAATGGTGGTTCCATTCCAAGTTTTCTAAGGAATCTCCATAGTGCTTTCCAGATTGGTTGTACCAATTTGCAATTCCACCAGCAATGTATGAGCGTGCCTTTTCCCCCACAACCTCGCCAACACTTATTGTTGTTTGTATTCTTGATAATTGCCATTCTGACTGGCGTGAGATGGAATCTTAGGGTAGTTTTGATTTGCATTTCTCTGATTGCTAAAGATGTTGAACATTTTTTCATATGTCTGTTGATGGATTGTATATCTTCTTCTGTGAAGTTTGTGTTCAGCT
>PVHX01016187.1:0-44073 GCA_004024805.1 Geosciurus inauris
TACAGTGGTATCCAGGTTTCTTTGGGGCACTTTCTTCCCTTGTTTTTTCATGTTGATTGTGTATCTTCCTTTCTTGAAATACCAATCTGAGGTATTGCGGCTTCTATCCTATAATCTTGTATTGACACTCCAGATTACCTGTGTCTCACCTTGGAGCTACTTCTGTTCTCCCAGTGTCCCCAGATGGGCACTACTGTCAATAAAGTTGGTGGCGGAAGTAGTGGATGTACCTCTAGAGTGCAGTGGGAGTGGCCTTGGCTGGGCTCCTGAGGCGGCCCCTGAGGGCTGTTTTGGCCCTCTCTTGCACTTCTGCTGGTGAACAGGAACTCTGGAGCGGAAGTAGAGGCTGGCTCAGGTCTCACTTAGGCAGAGTCACAAGCTGGAGAGTTTGTGCATGACCCTTACCGTGAGTATGAGCTCCCCTGGGGTTAGAAGCTAGCAGGCTCTGGTCTGCCTTCAACTGGGCACCCCTGGCATTCCCACTGGAACTCTGGAGCGGAACTGAGGCAGGCCCAGAGCGCACCAGGGTGGGGCCTCTTCACACTGGGGTCTCTGGAGGCCACTCTTTCCCTGGGTGTGCTTTCCTCTGTGGCTGGTAGCAATCAGACTCTGATCAACCCTTAGTTGGACACCCGTGGAGTTTCCTGAGGGTGGATCTGGGCCCTCTGCAGCTCCTGCCGGACCCCGGGAACTCAGGAGTGGAACTGGGGCAGACCCAGGCTGCCCTTGGATGGGGCTGCCTCGCGCTGGTATCTCTGGAGCGATTCTTGTCCTGGATTTGGGCTCCCTAGTGGCTAGAGGTAGCTGACCCTGGTCTCCTTTCGGCTGGACAAGCATGGAAGTTCCTGAGGGCAGATCAGGGCCCTCTGCAGCTCCTGCCGGTCCCCGGGAACTCTGGAGCAGAACTGGGGCGGGCCCAGGCTGCCCTTGGGTGGGGCTGCCTCGCACTAGGGTGTCTGAGGGGACTCTTACCCTGAGTTTGGGATCCTCAGTGGCTCGAGGTGGCAGTTCCTGGTCTCCCTCTTGCTGGACACCCGAGCAGGTTCCTGCGGGCGGATTTGGGCCCTCTGCAGCTCCTGCCGGTGCACCGGAGCTCTGGAGCGGATGTGCGGTGGGCTGTCTCCGCTGGGGTCTCTGGAGCGACTCTTGCCCTGAATTTGGGCTCCCCAGTGGCTAGCAGCTGAGGCTGTGTGTCCACGGGAACAGCTGCTAGGGGCCCTGCGTGGTTGGGGAGGCGCTGGAACCAGGAACTCTGTATAGAAGCAGGCCCCGCCCGGGGCGAGCCCTGGGCTGGGGCTCCGAGCCGCCATGGCTGAGCTCCGCCGCCCGCTGCTTGTGGGAGTGGCTGCTGCCTGGTGGCCCTGCTTACACGCGCAAGTGAAATTCCTGCCGGGGCAGCTGTAGGATGATGTCCAGAAGCTGGCTGGGAGATGGTATTTCCACAACTTCAATCTCTGGCTCTGGAGAGACTGACCACAGCCTCTGCCTAGGCCACCATCTTGGACACATTTTGTTTTTCCTGACACACACTCTTCTTCCTGGGCAAATTAATCATCTTTCCAGACTTATTTCAAAGCTAACCTCTAAAATGCTGTCCCTGAATTCCCACACAGAGCTGAGCAGTCAATCCCTCCTTTGGGTCACCCCCTCTAACATGTCATCTGTACTATGGCTCCTGTCACACTGAATGATGTGTAACAGTTTATTTGCTAACTTCCCAAACACAGCCAGTTTTGTGAAAGCAAAACCTCTCTTATTCCACTTTGAGAACTTAGTATTCAAGGTAATGCCTGGTACATGGTAGACCTTCAGTATTGCTTATGTATCCTGAGGGTTTATTAGGACAAAAAGACTCCTGGCTCCTTGTCTTATCCTAGATGAGATGGTGACAGAGTCTAAAGATAAAAGAAATGCAAAAACAGTAACTCATTTTTTCAGAAGAAATGAATGATACTACATTTTCATCTGACACATCTGTAAGAAAAAAGGGTTTTTGATAAAATAAATCATTTCAAAAAAGTTCACATGCAGGGCTGTGGTTGTAGCTCAGCGGTAGAGCGCTTGCCTCACATGCGTGGGACCCTGGGTTCGATCCTCAGCACCACATACAAAGCAATAAAATAAAGACACTGTGTTCATCTACAACTAAAAAAATCTTTAAAAAAAAAAAAAAGATCACATGCAGCTTTTACAAGGATAAAATTTCTCCATGTATGAACCAACTGAAATACATAAAGTAATCCAAAATGCCTGAAGTAATAAAACAGAATGGGAACATAAATCTATAAATATAAAGATATCATCAATAAGAGACTGGTTACAGGCTTCCAGGTAAGAGGTAGAAGTGTCCTTTATGTGATTACAAGTGAAAAGAGTCAGGGCAACAAGTGAGAAATTATATTCTCAGAAGAAAAACAGGAAGAGCTCTGAGAATGAGGAAAGAACTAATAGGAAAACAAAAAAGCACAGAGAAGCAGAAAGGCAACTCAGAGAAAAGTATAGAGCAGTCCATGACCCCAACCCTGGCTCCCAGTAGGGAGGGAAATCTGATGATGTTGCAAGTACAAGTTATTGTTACCATGGTTTGTTTTCTCCTGAGTTGTACTAGGGATCAAGTCATCAAATAAAGGATGCTAAGAATATCCTCACATAAAACTGGAAGACAGAACCATCCCAAAAGATGCACAAATCTCAATACAGAGACACAAGAAACATACACAAAAAAATGAAAAAACAAGGTAATATAATGCTTCAGTAACTGAAACCAAAGACATCAAAGTGGATGAAATGCCACAGAATTCAAAAGACTGATTTTTAAAATGATTAATGACATCAAAAAACATATAAATAAATAGTTTATGAATTAAGGAAGAGAATACAAGATATGAGAAAACAATTCAATAAAGATTCTGAAGATAAACTAATCAGAAATCTTAGAGAGAAATAAAAAACTCAACTGCAAACCTCACCAATTATTATGGTTTGGTTATAAGGGGTCCCCCAGCAACTCATGTGTGAGAAATGCAAAAATGTTCAGACATGAAATGATTAGATTATGAAAGCTATAACCTAATGTGTGGATTAATTAATTTGACAGATTAATGATTTGAATGGATTAACAAGTGGTAACTATAAGCATTAGGGAATGAATGGAGGAAGTAAGACATAGGTGGTTTGCCCTTGGGATTTTCTTATCCTTGGCTCCTTGCACTCAAGATTCCTGCTGGCTATCATGAATTGAGTAATTTTCCTCTCGTGCCCTTCTGCCATGATATTTTGCTTCATCTTGTGCCCAGAGCTATGGAGTTAGCCAACCTCTGAAATTGTGAGACAAAATAAACTTTTCCTCCTCTAAGTTGTTCTTGACAGGTCTTTTGGTCACAGTGATAAAAAGCTGACTAACATACTAATAGACTAAATCAAGCAGAAGAAAGAATATCAAGGTTTGAAGACAAGGAGTACAAATTATCATATTCAGAGAGTATTAAAGGGAAAAAAGAAATTACAAATAGGGCATACAATACCTATGGGACAAAATTAAAAGACCAAACCTAAATAATTGGTTTAGCAAAGGAGCCAAGGTACAGACTAAAGGCATAGAAAATCTATTTCATAAGATAATAGGAGAAAATCTCATTAATCTTGGGAGACATGCACATCAAAGTAGAGGATTCATTTAGATAATGACCAGAAAATAACCTTTCCATGTCATATTGTAGTTAAACTACCAAAAGTACAGAACAAAGAAAGAATATTGAAAACTGAAAGATAAAAAGTGCCAAGTCATTTATTAAGGCAAATCCATCATATTGACATCATATTTTCTCAGCAGAAACTCTAAAAGCCAGAAGGGTGTGAAATACTGTATTTCAAACCCTAAAAAACAAAACAAATTACTAATCTTCCAGCAATCTTTCAGAATTGAAAGTGAAATAAAACCTTCCAATATAAGCACCAATTAAAGGAATTTATCATCACTAAACAAGAATTACAGAAGATACTTAAGGGAATCCTATACATCGAAGATAAGGCAAGAAAAACACAATCATAAGACAATGGGAAAGAATAGATCTAACTAGAAAAGTTCACAAGCAAATGAGAATTAAGAATCAAACATGATTAACATTGCTGGTGGGACTGCAATATGGTGCAAATACTCTGGAAAGCAGTATGGAGATTCCTCAAAAAATTGGGAATGGAACTACCATATTGCCCAGCTATCCCACTCCTCAGTACATATCCAAAGGATTTAAAATGAGCATACTACAATGACACAGTCACATCAATGTTTATAGCAGCACAATTCACAACAGCCAAGCTAGGTGCCCCTCAACAGATCAATGGATGAAGAAAATGTGCTATATACACAAAGGAGTATTACTTAGCCATAAAGAAGAATCACTTTAGGGCATTTGCAGTAAATGGATAGAACTGGAGACTATCATGCTAAGTGAAATAAGCCAGTCCCAAAAAGTCAAAGGTCAAAGGTTTTCTCTGATATGTGGAAGCTAAATCAAAATAATGGGAGGGGGACAAAGAATAGAAGAAAGATCAGTGGATAAAGGAGAAGACAAAGGGGAATGAAGGGAAGGGAGTAGGGATGGATAAGTAAAGACAGTGGAATGAATCTGACCTCACTTTCCTGTGCACATATGAGTATACCACAATGAATTTCACCATCATGTACATCCACAAGACACTAACTAAAAAAAAAAACCTATAAGTAAATAGCAGAAAGATCAGTAAGTAGAGAGAACAGGAGGTCGGAGGATGGGAAGGGAAGGGGAAGTACTCAGGACTGAATTAGAACAAATTATATTTCATTATTTTATATCAAAATGAACTCTACTGTCATGCCTATATAATTAAAAACAATAAAAAAGAATCAAACATGGCACTATAAATGAAACATGGCTAATTCAGTAAACCATCAAAATGATAAGAATAGGAGAGAAAGAAATGAACTGACATCATTAAAAACAACTAGAAGAAAAACAACAAACTGACAAGTCAATAACCCCAAATGTAAATGGTCTGAATTCTCCAATGAATAAAACACAGGCTAGCTGATTGGATTTTTATTTTTATTTTTTATTTTTTTCAATTTGCTGATGTTTTATTTAGGGTTTAAAAAAACATTCTTGAGAATGGCCTATATAATTTTTTCTTTGTACTTATCTTTTTTTTATAATTTATTTAAATGCATTTCAAGTCATAGTACATATATAGAGCTCAATAAAAGAACCTAACTCTCCTCATGAGCAAAGACATACAGAATAAATTACCACAGACTGAAAATGAAAAAAATGGAGAACAATATTTTAATCACATGGTATCCCAAATCAAGCAGGAGTAGCTACACTCATATCTAACAAAATAGAAGTTAAGCCAAAATCAGTCAGAAGAGACGAAAACGGGAATATTCATCAAGATATAACAATTGTAAATATATATCCACCAAATGTTGGAGCATCCAATTTTAGAGAACAAACACTGTAAAACATAATGGGAGATATAGGCCCAAATACAATGATAGTGAGTGACTTCAATACTCCATTCTCACCAATAGTAAGACCTTCCAGACAAAAAGTCAAGAAATAAACACCAGAGTGATATTATACTATAGATCAGATGGGTTTCACATATATAAAATATTTTATTCAACAACTACAGAATACATATTTTTTAACAGATGTTTTAGTTAGTTTTTTCATTGCTGTGACAAAAAAAAAAAACCTAACAAGAACAATTAGAGGTGTTTGCTTCGACAGCACATATACTAACATTGGAACAAACAGAGAAGGTTAGCATGGCTAACCTTCTGAGCATGGATGACACACAAATTCATAAAGCATTCCATATTTTTAGGAGGGAACCCTACCAACTACCACTATGAGGCTAGTATCACCCTGATTCCAAAACCAAAGACACATCAAAAAATGGAAACTTCAAACCAATATGCCTGATGAACCCAGATGCAAAAATTCTCAATAAAATTCTTGAAAATTGCATACAAAAACATATTAAAAAGATAGTGCACCACAATCAAGGGGTTTCATCCCAGGTATGCAAGAAATCAATAATGTAATTCATCACATTAATAGACTTAAAGACAAGAATCATATGATTATCTCCATAGATGCCAAAAAAGCATTTGACAAGATACAGCACCTCTTTATGTTCAAAACACTAGAAAAACTAGGGATAGTAGGAACATACCTCAACATTATAAAAACTATCTATGCAAAACTGAAGGTCAACATCATCCTAAATGAAGAAAAATTGGGCATTCCCTCTAAAAGTGGGAACAAGACAGGGATGCCCTCTTTAACCACTTCTATTCAACATAGTCCTTGAAACTCTAGCCAGATCAATTAGACAGACACCAGAAATTAAAGGGATATGAATAGGAAAAGAAGAACTCAAACTATCATTATTTGCTGATAACATGATTCTATAGGTAGAGGATCCAAAAAATTCCACCAGAAAACTTCTAGAATTAGTAGATGAATTCAGCAAAGTAGCAGGACACAAAATCAATACCTGTAAATCAAATGCATTTCTATACATCAGTGATGAATCCTCTGAAAGAGAAGTTAGGAAAACTACCTCATTCACAATAGCCTCAAGAAAAATAAAATAAAATACTTGGGAATTAATTTAACAAAAGAGGAGAAAGACCACTGCAGTGTAAACTGCAGGACACCAAAGAAAGAAATTGAACATCTTAGAAGATGGAAAGAACTCCCATGCTCATGGATAGGCAGAAGCAATAGTGTGAAAATGGCCATATTACCAAAAGTGCTATACAGATTCAATGCAATTCCAATTAAAATTCCAATGTCATTCCTTATAGAAATAGAAAAAGCAATCACGAAATTCCTTTGGAAAAATAAGAGACCCAGAATAGCCAAAGCAATCTTTAGCAAGAAGAGTGAATCAAGAGGTATAATAATACCAGATCTTAAACTATACTACAAAGCTATAGTAACAAAAATGGCTTGGTATTGGCACCAAATAGACATGTAGACCAATGGTACAGATTAGAAGACACAGAGACAAACCCACATAAATATAGTTCTCTATTACTAGACAAAGGTGCCAAAAACATTGGAGAAAAGATAGCCTCTTCCACAAATGGTGCTAGGAAAACTGGAAATCCATATGCAGCAAAATGAAACTAAACCTATCTCTCACCATGCACAAAACTTAACTCAAAATGGATCAAGGACCTAGGAATTAGACCAGAGATCCTGCACCTAATTGAGGACAAAGTAGACCCAAACCTTCATTCTATCGAATTAGGCCCCGACTTCCTTAATAAGATTCCTATAGTGCAAGAAATAAAATCAAGAGTCAATAAATGGGATGGATTCTAACTAAAAAGCTTTTTCTCAGCAAAAGAAACAATCAATGGGATGAACAGAGAGCTTACATTTGGGAGCAAATTTTTGCCACACACACATCAGATAGAGCACTGATCTCCAGGACATATAAAGAACTCAAAAAACTTAACACCAAAAAAACAAACAGCCCAATCAATAAATGGACAAAGGAGCTGAGCAGACACTTCTCAGAAGAAGATATACAATTTATCAACAAATACATGAAAAAATGTTTAACATCTCTAGTAATTACAGAAGTGCAAATCAAAACTACTCCAAGATCTCATTCTATGCCAGTCAGAATGGCAGTTATCAAGAATACAAACAACAATAAATGTTGGTGAGAATGTGAGGGGAAAGGCACACTCATACATTGCTGGTGGGACGGCAAATTGGTGCAACCAATCTGGAAAGCAGTATGGAGATTCCTTAGAAAACTTGTAATGGAACCACCATTTGACCCAGCTATCCCACTCCTCAATCTATACCCTAAAGACTTAAAAACAGCATACTACAGTGTATGACGCAGCCACTTCAATGTTTGTAGCAGCTCAATTCACAATAGCTAAACTGTGGAACCAACCTAGATGCCCTTCAATAGATGAATGGATAAAGAAACTGTGGTATATATACACAATGGAATATTACTCAGCATTAAAAGAGAATAAAATCATGGCATTTGCAGGTAAATAGATGGAGTTGGAGAATATCATGCTAAGTTAATAAGCCAATCCCCAAAAACCAAAGGCCAAATGTTTTCTCTGATTAGTGGATATTGATCCATAATGGGGGTGGGGGGTGAGGATCATGGGAGAAATGGAGGAGTTTTGAATAGGGCAAAGGGGAAGGAGCGAAAGGGAGGGGGCATGGGAGTAGAAAAGATGGTGGAATGAGATAGACGTGATTACCCTAGGTACATATATAAATCATGAATGGTGTGATTCTACCCTGTGTACAACCAGAGAAATGAAAAATTGTGCTCCATGTGTGTACTGTGAATTGAAATGCATTCTACTGTTTTTTTAAAAAATAAAATGTAAAAAAGAATAAAATTAATTTAAAAAAAAGATATTGATATAGGCAATAATGTCTAAACTAAGACTGCAGTAGCTCAGAAAATAATAAGAATTGACAAATGGGGTTATATCAAATTAAAAGGCATCTTCATAGCAAAGGAAATAATCAAGAGTGAAGAGACATCCTACATAATGGGAGAAAATCTTTTCCAGCTATTCATCTAAAAAAGAATTAATATCCAGAATGTATAAAGAGCCAGAAAAACTAACACCAAAAGAACAAGTAATCCAAGCTGGGCGTGGTGGCATATGCCTGTAATCCCAGCAGCTCAGAAGGCTGAGACAGGAGGATCACGAGTTCAAAGCCATCCTCAGCTACTTAGTAAGGCCCTAAGCAACTTAGCAAGACCCTTTCTCAAAATAAAAAATAGAAAGGGGGCTGGGGTCGTGGCTCAGTGGTAGAGCGCTTGCCTCGCACGCGTGAGGCACTGGGTTCGATCCTCAGCACCACATACAAAATACATACATAAATAAATAAAATAAAGCTTGTTTAAAAAAAAAGAAAGGACTGGGGATGTAGCTCAGTAGTTAACCACCCCTGGATTCAATTCCCAGTACCAAAAAAAAAAAAAAAAGAGAGGGCTGGGATTGTAGCTCAGTGGTAGAGTGCTTGCCTAGCACATGTGACGCACTGGGTCAATCCTCAGCATCACATAAAAAATAAAAGGTACTGTGTCCCTCTACAACTAAAAACATACTTAAAAAAGAGAAAGAAAAGAAACTTATTCTTTTGTACAATTAATATGCATTAATAATAAAATAGTTTAAAATTTCTTTAAAAACTTGTTACATCAGAACAACAGTTAGTGCTTATGATACTCTGTAGAAGTTTATTCTCTCTCTCTCTCTCTCTCATGAAATAAACCACTTGGATTTAAATGAGTACAAAACATAAAGGGAAATTTTTTTTTAATTTGTCAGTGAAGAATAAATATGTCTTTAAAAATTAATCATAACACTAATAGCATTCTTTTGTGTCTAATCATTCAGAATGTTGTCTCACTTTTCTCCATTTCTTGGGCAGAAGACACACCTTTAATCTTAGCTTCCATTATTTATGTGTCCTAAAAGCATATCGGAAAGTGAAGGAGGTCCAACTGTGGAGACTATAAACACAGAAATGTTGGCAGCTCCAACAATTTAATAAATGAGTGTCTGCTAAAGCTAAAACTGTTACTGATAAGTGTTTTTGCATTTTTAAATCTTATTACTATTAAATGTTAAATAAAATATTAATATGTTAAAATGTTTTTAAGTTAATGGTAAGTATCGCTTGGTTCCTTTATTGGGAGAATACATACCTATTATTTGTGAAATTTTTAAAAGAAACTGAAAATTAAAAGTCAATAGTACTGGGGCTGGGGCTGTAGCTCAGTGGTAAAAGCGCTTGCCTAGCATGCGTGAGGCACTGGGTTCGATCCTCAGCACCACATAAATATAAAAACAAATAAAATAAAGGTATCAAAAATGCAATAACATTAAAAAATATTAAAAAAAAAAAGTCAATAGTACTAAGTGACACCCAGAGACAAAGCTGGAGAAGTTGTAGCAGTTGAAGAGAGTGGCATTTTAAATACTGAGACCCCTATGTTTTAACCCTGGTGCTCTCATGAATTGGCTGGCAATGACCTCAAGCATTCCTGGATTCATTCACATCTGTCCCAGACACAGGTTAGGGACTGGGAATAAAAGAAGAGCCCATCTTTTGACTTGAAGGAGCTCACATTCTAGCTCAGTGATTTTTTTTTAAATCTTGTTTTTGTAGCTGTAGGTGGACAAAATGCCTTTATTTGTTATGTGGTGCTAAGGATTGAACCCAGTTCCCCGAATGTGCTAGGCAAGCACTCCGCCACTGAGCCACGCAACAGCCCCCTAGTTCAGAGATTTTTTTTTAAATTAGTTCTAATCAATTATACATGACAGCAGGAAGGTTTTCAATGCATTGTACACAAACAGAGCAGTTTTTCACATCTCTGGTTGTACATGAAGTAGAGTCACACCATTCATGCAATCATACATGTACCTCGGGTAATGATGTCCACCTCATTCCACCATCTTTCCTACCCCCATACCTCTCCCCCACCCTTTGCCCCACCCAAAGTTCCTCAGCTCATCCCATGCCCACCCCTCATCATGAATTAGCATCCACTTATCAGAGAAAACATTTGGCCCCTGGTTTTTTGAGATTGCCTTATTTCACTTACCATGGTATTCTCCAACTCCATCCATTTACCTGCAAATGCCATGATTTTATTCTGTCTTATTGCTAAGTAATATTCCATTGTGTATATACACCACAGTTTCTTATTCCATTCATCTATTGAAGAGTGTCTAGGTTGGTTCCACAGTTTAGCTATTGTGAATTGAGCTGCTATAAACATTGAAGTGGCTTGTGTCCCTATAGTATGCTGTTTTTAAATCTTCTGGGTATAGACCGAGGAGTGGGATAGCAGGGTCATGTGGTGGTTCCTTTCCAAGTTTTCTAAGGAATCTCCATACTGCTTTCCAGATTGGTTGCACCGATTTGCAGTCCCACCAGCAATGTATGAGTGTGCCTTTTCCCCAGCATTCTCACCAACATTTATTGTTGCTTATGTTCTTGTTAACTGCCATTCTGACTGGCATGAGATGAAATCTTAGAGTAGTTTTGATTTGTATTTCTCTAATGGCTAGAGATGTTGAATTTTTTTTTATATATTTGTTGATTGATTGTGTATCTTCTTCTGAGAAGTGTCTGCTCAGCTCCTTAGCCCATTTATTGATTAGATTGTTTGTTTTTTGTTTTTGGTGTTTTTTTTTGTTGTTGTTGTTGTTTTTTTTTTTTTTTTGGTGTTAAGTGTTTTGAGTTCTTTATATAACCTGGAGATCAGTACTCTGCCGTGGATTTGGCAAAAATTTGCTCCCCAAATGTAGGCTCTCTGTTCACCCCACTGATTGTTTCTTTTGCTGAAAAGAAGCTTTTTAGTTTGAATCCATCCCATTCATTGACTCTTGATTTTATTTCTTGTGCTGTAGGAGTCTTGTTAAGGAATTCAGGGCCTAATATGACATGATGAAGATTTGGGCCTAATTTTCCTCAATTAGGTGCAGGAACTCTGGTTTAATTCCTAGATCTTTGATTCACTTTGAGTTGTAGCTCAGTGATTTTTAATCAGAAGACAACAAAGGACAGAGAAGAGAACGGTTGCATTTTTTCTCAAACTACAAATGCTACAGTGAGTTAGTTATTGATGATTCTTGTGTTGTAATCCACCACAGGTTTTCAGCATTAAAGGGTTGAGGGCCATAGGTCTTCTTGTAGAAACAGAGCATTGACATTAATTTCAAATATTACATAGTAGATGCTGTGATTATAGTGGTACACAGAGGGCACAGAGCACCGATGGACAGAAATGAGCTAATGACTGTGCAGAGCCAATGATCATTGCCATTCTGACCTTACCCTCATGCTAATGCTTGTCTGTCCTCCAGAAACTTTTCTACCTTCCTCCTCACCAAAGAACCACCACAGAAATGACTGCTTATTTGCAAGAAGAAAATCAAGAATCAATAAATGGGATGGTATCAAACTAAAAAGCTTCTTCACAACAAAAGAAATAATCAAGAACGTGAAGAGAGAGCCTACAGAATGGGAGAAAATCTTTGCCACCTGCACCTCAGACAGAGCATTTATCTCCAGGATATACAAAGAACTTAAAAAACTTAACACCAGAAAAACAAATAACCTAATCAATAAATGGGCAAAGGAAATGAATTAGCACTACCCAGAAGAAGAAATACAGATGGTCAACAAATATATGAAAAAGTTTTCAACATCTCTAGCAATTCGATAAATACAAATTAAAACTACACTGAGATTCCATCTCGCTCCAGTCAGAATGGCAATTATCAAGAATACAAGTAACAATAAATGTTGGCAAGGATGTAGGGGAAAAGGTTCGCTCATATATTGCTGGTGGGACTACAAATTGACGCAACCACTCTGGAAAGGAGTATGGAGATTACTCAGAAAACTTGGAATGGAATCACCATTTGACCCAGTTATCCCACTCCTCAGCATATACCTAAAGGACTTAAAAGCAGCACACTACAGTGATGCAGCCACATAAATAATCATAGTAGCTCAATTCACAATAGCTAAGGTATGGAACCCACCTAGGTGCCCTTCAACAGATGAATAGATGAAGAAAATGTGGTATATACACACAATGGAATATTACTCAACCATAAAAAAATGAAATTATGGCATTTGCCAGTAAATGGATGGAACTGGAGACTATCATGCTCAGTGAAATAAGCCAATCCCAAAAAACCAAAGGCCAAATGTTCTCTCTGATATGCAGATCCTAACACAAAATAAACAGGGGGAGGAAAAGAAGTTCAGTGGATTAGAGAAAGAGAATAAAGGGAAGGGAGGGGGGATGGAAGTAGGAAAGATAGCAGAATGAATCAAACATAACTTTTCTATGTTCACATATGAATTCATGACCAGTGAAACTCCACATCATGTACAACCACAAGAATGAGAACTTATTCCTAATTAGAATGTCACACTCTTTGTATGTATAGTAGCCAAAATATACTCTATTGTCATGTGTATCTAAAAAGAACAAATATTTTAAAAAAAGAAATGACTGTTTATTGTTAATGCAAACTAATGTAAAATAATTCCCAGGAGTTTAGAATTAAGTTCAAGTGAGTTCATATAGTAAAATCTGTACACAAAAGTTATCTGTGGTGAGTAACTATACACTTGGAGAACTTGCATTTACTCAGAATTCCAGCCAAAGAAATAGATCCGACAGTTGGATCCAGAAAATCTTCATTCTTGTTTAGTTGCAAGAATACACACAAAAAATTGTATCTTAAATGGAAGGACGCTTTAAGGGCAGACAGGTGAGATCAGCTTAGAATGTAAAATAGTAATGGTTAAAATGCAAAAGATGGTAGTTTTTAGCCCAGTATTATCTATAGGAGGAAATGATGACATTTCCTCTCGCTGGAGCAATAGACTCCAGCAGTGCAGCCACAGGACCTCACCACAGCCCTGATGAAAGATCCCTCAAAACCAAAAATCTCCCTCTCTGTGCTCAGATTCTATAAAGGCTTTTCAGATTACTGATTTAACATAAAGAAAGCCCTGAACAAGAGATGTGCACCTTCCAGTCCATGGAAACACTCTCTGTCATGCATTTCAATATGTCAGTCTTTTGAAGGCAAACTGTCTTCTCCAAATCTGATACGGGAAATTCCTTAAGATTCTCCTGTGCTCTTCAGGAGAACCATCAACCATTTCCTGCACCCCTGCTTCATCAGTCTCAACTTTTGAAATGGAAAAGCTTTGAATAATTGGTTTTCAAAGAGAGGCCACTTCCTAAAAATAGACAATCTCATGCTGGAGAGACTTCATTTGAAAAAAGCATTTACTGGAACCCAAGAATTTTCAAGGAGTATTATGAACATGCCATCCTAGACTAAAGGACTCTTAAATACACAGTGATGCCCACTTAAATAGGGATGATATCCTATCTTTAAGTAACCACCATTAGGTAGGATGACTGGAAATAAATCCAAGCAATTATTGTGGGGTTCTAGCAGTGGCTGGGGACAAGGCAGGAGAGAGAAGCAAAATGAGGCACTAAGGTCTCCGCCAGTAGATGCTGCAAACTTTAGCACGTTCAATTATCCTCGTCTGCCTACATCCTATCTTATACAAACAAAGTTAAGAAACCAGAATGTGGCTGTTCTACTCCCTGCACTCCCCCATAACACACACACACACCCATACACATACTATCCTTTGACAAATCCGTTCTCAAGCAAGGCTGTGTCCTAGAGGATGAGCTTTATCGTATTTCACTTGTACAAAAATATACCACCATGTGATTTTCCCAGGGCTGGCTCCGTTTTTTCCCTGCTGTGAACTGTTCACACATTGACTCAGCTAATATTTGCTGATAGCCATGCTGTGCCAAGCACAGAACAGTAAAACTTTAAACCAAGTTCCAGTGGTTGGTGAGAAATTCTGAGGGACTGAGTGAGGATGGGTGGCTTGCTACGTGATTCCCCCTCCCAGGGCGAGCAGTCTGCAGGTATCTGACTGGACAGCTGGAGTGCCGTCCCTAGAATTCTCTCCTTCCTCATTGCCCATTGTTTAAAACTCCCACCCAAACAGCAGGCTGCTCAACCTTCCTTGGTCCCTCAGAATTCCTCACAGACCAGAAGGGTTTGGCTTAAAATTTTACTTTCATCCATCAAATAGAATGTTCTCATTCTCTTTTAAATGTTGATTTGGAGCCTGCAGATATCATTGAAGTAATAATAATGGCCTTAGATTTACAAAGCACTTTCCAAGAATTTTCTTATTAGATCCTTCCTCACCTTTGAGGGAAATAGGGCAGATACTTGCATATATTTATTTACATGTTCTATATTTACATTTGTGTATTTTATAATTCATTTATTATTATATTTTAGGTTAAATTATACAAAATTGTTATTTTCAAAATTGCCAAAACAGCCAAATATTGACCATTTTTACCTAATAAAGTAATAGTATGCTTATTTTTTGGACACTGAGTACATATCTATCACAAGATAAGAGTAAGAGATATCAGATGACTGCCTTCATTTTAAAGTCTATAAACCCACCTGGGATTTGGGCTGCCTCCATACAAGAACATTCTGAGATGACCAGAAACAAGATCGGCAAGAACAAAATAACAATGTAACAAAAGAGACTACCAAGTGCTAATTACATTACATGAATTTTATCCTCTCTTTAAAACCCTTATAGAGTTGGTATATCCATTTCATAGATAGGAAACTGATGCTCAGAGATATCATGTAAATAGTTAAAAAATAATAGTTTGTAACTGGCATAAACAGGATTCAAAACCATGCTGATTCCAAAGTATAGACTCTCCACTAAAACCACGTAGTAGCTATTTGTCATTTGTTCTTCCCTAACTCTCCTGCGGTGAAACACTAATACACACAGGATTTTTTTTCTGCCTCTCCTAGTCTAATTTTCTCTACCTTGAGTTTCTGAAAGCTAAATCCATTATATTTAGATAGTTTCCCCAGTCTCTGATTCCTGACACCCGTGACTCCCCAACCACACCCAGTGTGTTAAAATATTACCTGCTGAAAGGGTAGATTCCCTGTAACTCAATACCCAGTCTGAGGAGTAATTCATGTGATGGGTTCTGACCCATAATTTGAAGACAGTAGAAGATTCATACATGGTAGGAAAAGAGGGCTTGGATTATCAGTGTTCTAAATAAGTTGACACTCACCTTCAGTACTAGATGGTATCCCACAAGTGCTGGTTCAAAGGATCCACCTCAAAGGCAATGCCTTCCGCTACAGTAGAAATGAGAACTGAGAGAATGATCTGGACTTTGATTTATACTCATAAAGATGTGCATTTCCTGTCTAGTTGGCTGGGGGCTTTTCCTTTGCTTTTAAGCCCAGCCCAACCCAAGGTGGCACTTATCCACTCATGCTGGGAAATGGATTGTATTATTGTAACTGAAATAAATAAATAAATAATCATCTGAATCTGTCAAGCCACTCAACTTTAAAGAAGTGTCATCTGAAAGAACCATAAATAAAAGAAGTGACTAAATTTAAAAGTTTCTATTCAGGAAATTCTTATGAATGTGGTAATAGGTGAAATCCTGAGAGTATCTTAGCTTGAAAACAGAAATGTGCAATCATGCAGTTATCTTCAAACAAGGAAAATAATGAAGGGAAGAAAATAATGATAGCTGACTCTGAAAAAATGTTTATAAGTCTTATTCACATGTAAAAGACAATTCACTGAACTGACAGGTAAAAGCCTCAGCTTAGCCACTATTAACAAGAATAATAATATATAAAGCTCTTAATTATACAACAGGGATAGTACTTAAAAATTTTAAATTATCTCATTTAATCTTTATAATAATCCTCTGACATTGGCAGTACATTGATTCCTATTATACAAATGAAGAAACTGAAGTCAAAACAATTGAGAGGGCTGGGGTTGTAGCTCAGTGGTAGAGTGCTTGCCTAACACATCTGAGGCACTGGGTTCAATCCTCAGCACCATATAAAAAAATAAACACATGAAATAAAAGTATTGTGTCCATCTGTAACTAAAAATATTTAAAACAAAAACAATTGAGAAACTGTCTAAAGCTAAATAATGGAACCAAGAATTGAACCAATGCAGTCTGACTCTCAGTTTCTATAAACCAATGGTCAGATTAGGATTTCTGGGATCCCTTTGAGCACTACAATTTTTACAACCTTTTGGAACTAACTGACAAACATTAAGAAAATAAATAGACTAGTCTTCCTTAAGTAATGTTCCACTAAGTAGGAGAGGTTATTGGAAAAAAGGAGAGAGATAGTCTTTATATAGTAAATCATAAATATAAGATACTTAAGATCCCATTATAGTACAGTATGTAGGAAAGGTAAATATTAGCATAAAAATATCAAGCACTTCTTTAGTTTATTCAACCAAACAGATGCAAACATCTATTATATGTATATTATATGTATAGATGTAATAGATGCAAACATCTATTATATGTATAACACTATTAAAAGTACTGTGTGTCAGAGAATTCTAGTTAAAACATGGCTAGTTAGGCATCTGAATTTATCTGTACTCTCTCAGGAAACTCCAGAAAAATCATACCAAAGGTATAGGAATGGTATAGAACCACAAAGCAAAACATATGAGAAAAGAAACAATAAAGAGTGAAGCAGGAGGCATCACAATACCAGACCTTAAACTATACTACAAAGTTATAGTAACAAAAATGGCTTGGTACTGGCATCAAAATAGACATGTAGACCAGTGGTATATAATAGAAGATACAGAGACAAACCCACATAAATACAGTTATCTCATACTAGACAGAAGTTCCAGAAGCATACATTGGTGAAAAGATAGCCTCTTCAACAAATGGTGCTGGGAAAACTGGAAAATACAGCAAAATGAAACTAAACCCCTATCTCTCACTATGCAAAAAAACTAACTCAAAATGGATCAAGGACCTAGGAATTAGACCAGAGATCATGCACCTAACTAAGGAAAAAGTAGGCCAAATCTTCATCATGTTAAATTAGGCCTCAACTTCCTTAACAAAACTCCTAAAGCACAAGAAATAAAATCAAGAGTTAATAAATGGGATGGATTCAAACTAAAAAGCTTCTTCTCAGCAAAAGAAACAATCAATGAGGTGAACAGAGAGCCTATATTTGGGAGAAATTTTTGCCACAAGCACAGCAGACAGAGTACTGATCTCCAGGATATATAAAGAACTCAAAAAAACTTAACACCAAAAAAACAAACAACCCAATCAATAAATGGGCTAAGGAGCTGAACAAACTTCTCAGAAGAAGATATACAATCTATCAACAAATATATGAAAAAATGTTCAACATCTCTAGTAATTACAGAAATGCAAATCAAACTACTCTAAAATTTCATTCTATGCCAGTCAGAATGGCAGTTATCAAGAACATAAGCAACAATAATTGTTGGTGAGGTTGTGGGGGAAAAGACACACTCATACATTGCTGGTGGGACTGCAAATTGGTACAACCAATCTGGAAAGCAGTATGGAGATTCCTTAGAAAACTTGTAATGGAACCACCATTTGACCCAGCTATCCCACTCCTCAATCTATACCCTAAAGACTTAAAAACAGCATACTACAGGGACACAAGCCACTTTAATGTTTATAGCTGCACAATTCACAATAGCTAAACTGTGGAACCAACCTAGACACTCTTCAATAGATGAATGGATAAAGAAACTGTGGTATGTATACACAATGGAATATTACTCAGCATTAAAAGAATAAAATCATGGCATTTGCAGGTAAATGGATGGAGTTGAAAGATGTCATGCTAAGCCAAGTAAGCCAATCCCAAAAAACCAAAGGCTGAATATTCTCTCTGATAAACAGATATTGACCCA
Organism: Geosciurus inauris; assembly: GCA_004024805.1. NCBI lineage: Eukaryota > Metazoa > Chordata > Mammalia > Rodentia > Sciuridae > Geosciurus > Geosciurus inauris. Next base: position 18,444 of record PVHX01016187.1, read on the forward strand.
TAATGGTAGGGGGAGCATGGGAAGAATGGAGGAACTTTTGTCAAAGGGGAGGGGAAGAAAGAGAGGGGTCATGGGGGCAGGAAAGATGGTGGAATGAGATGGACATCATTTCCCTAGGTACATGTATGACTGCACTTATGGTACAACCCTACATCATGTACAACCAGAGAAATGAAAAGTTGTGCCCCACTGGCGTACAATGAATCTAAATGCATTCTGCTGTCATGTACACCTAATTAGAATAAATAAATTAAAATTTTAAAAATAGAAACAATAGCAAATAATAGAGACACTAACAAATTTTTGGAAAACAAGAAGTGAATCAGTGGTGCATGAACTGGTAAAGATGAGAAAATTGAAACATAGAAATTTATAAAATGGATGACAAGAAGAAGTAAGCATAATCGTGCCATGAAATCTCTCACAGCTCAGGAACTTGAGACACTATGTCAGTATAATAGACCTTCACTATTCATGTATTTCTCATTTTTTAATTTACTTCCTTGCTGAAATTTATTTGTAACTTCCAAATCAATACTCACCATGCTTTTTCATTAATTCATAAATATACACTATTGAAAAACTTAAGTCACCCTATGCACACATTCCCAGCTGAGTTGGGATAAAGCAATACTCCGCCTTCTTGTTTGAATTCTCAGACTATTCACAAGCATCCTTCCCATGACTTTTTCTAAAAATATTTTTAGTTGTAGAAAATGGCCCCTGAGCATAGTGCTGAAGTGCTTTCTAGTGTCTTAAGCACAAGAAGACTTTGTGAGGGCTGTGGCTGTGGCTCGGTGGTAAAGTGCTTGCCTAGGATATGTGAAGCATTGGGTTCAGTCCTGAGCACCACATAAAGATAGATAGATAGATAGATAGATAGATAGATAGATAGATAGATAGATAGATAGATTGTATCCATCCAGAAATTAAAAAAAAAAATTTAGAAATAAAGAAGGCTGTTGGGGCTGGGGTTTTGGCTTGGTGGTATTGTGTTCATCTCGTATGTGTGAGGCACTGGGTTCAATCCTCAGCACTACATAAAAATAAAGGTATTGTGTCCATCTACAACTAAAAAATATTTTAAAAAAAGAAAGGAAGGAAGGAAAGAAGGAAGGAAGGAAGGAAGAAAGGCTGGCTGGCTACGCCGGGCATGGTGGCACACGTCTGTAATCCCAGCACTTTGGGAGGCTGAGACAGGAGAATAGTGAGTTCAAAGCAAGCCTCAGCAACAGCGAAGTGCTAAGCAACTGAGCAAGACTCTGTCTCTAAATAAAAAAAACAAATAGGGCTGGGGATGTGGCTCAGTGGTTGAGTACCCCTGAATTCAATCCGTGATACCCAAAAAAAAAAGAAGAAGAAGAAGAAGGCAGCTGTGTGATGTGCCTCATGAAGAAAATAAGTGATAGATAAGCTTTATATTGGCATGAGTAGAAGTGCTTGGGCATGAGTTCCATGTTGATGGGTCAATATTATGTATTGAATAAGGTGTCTTTAAACAGAAATACATATCTAACAGGTAACATGTTGTTCAGTTGATGAAAATATGACCAGAGGCTTAAGGGAAGCAACCATGTATTTCTCCTGTGGAGAATGGTTCAGTATTTGTTAATTCGGAGTTTTCAATAATTTTCAGGAATAATAAAAACTAACTGTAACTGTGGAAAATAGGAAGTGAAATTGTGAAAAATAAAAGTGAAATTGTGGAAAATAAAAGTGAAAATAGGAAGATTCTTGAAAATCTGAAAAAAGACTTTACAACTTCCTCTTCAGCCGTAAAGTCAAATTGACCAAATTTCTCCCACCCAACAATGTTTAGAAAAATATCGGAAGAAACAGAGGCAATGCAGAAAGAAAAATATTTTTTAATCACAAAACTATTACTTAACTCCTCAGGAAAAAAATGAGAAAAACATTGTATCCATAAAATAAGACTAAGAGTTACTAAATGTTAAAAAAATAAGATGCTAAGAAAAAGGCATAATCAGAGAACAAGAGCTTCTAGAAATTACAAATATGAGAACTGAAATTTAAAGCTTAGAAAATACAATTGAGGAAATTCCCCATAAGACAGAAGAGAAGATAAAGAGATGAGGATCAGTCAACATATGACTATGAGAAGTTACATAGAGAACACAGAAACAGAGGGAAAGAAATAATGCAATAAAATTTCTAAGAATTAAAGAATGTCTGTACCAGGATTGAAAGGCCCTTGCTGTCCTCAGCATAATTAATGAAAATAAATCAACATTAAATTGCAAAACAGTGAAGATTCCGAATACTGAAAATAAAGTCAAGTGATGTGATGTTGTAATCTCAGCACTTGGGGGACTGAGTGCTGAGATTGTTGTTAGGATTACTTGAATCTAGGAGTTTGAGAGCATCCTGTGCAACACAGAAAGACCCTGTCTCTCAAAAAAAAAAAAAAAAAATCAAGGCATGCAAAAAGGGGAAAGAAGAACTGCAGAATGGAAGTTGACCAAATTATGCTATGTATGTGTATGAATATATCACAATGAATTCCACTTTTATGTATAACTATAATGTATCAATTTGAAAACATCAATAAATAGAAGGAAGACCACTAGAAGAACAGAGGAAGAGGATTGGGGGAGAGAGGAGGGAAGTAAAGGGAAATACTCAGGACTGAATTGAAATAAATTACATTATGTGCATTTATGTATATGTCAAAATGAATCCTATTATTATGTATAACTATAATGTACTAATAAAAACCAACAAAAAGAATAGTGTAATAAACAGAAAAAAAGAATAAAGAGGAAAAACTAGGTTTTCAGGATCAGGAATGAGGATGGTTTCAAATTTCTCAGTTCCTCAATATCAAAACCAGAAGCCAAAAACTAACGGATAGATGCTTCTTTAACTCTGATGGAAAATTACTTCTAACCTAGGATATTCTATGCATCCAAATATCAATCCAGGGAAGAGAATCAAATAAAGGCATTTTTAAAAAAGCAGTTTAAAGAAATGTTTCTCCCACGAAACCTTCTTCAAGGTGTTATTGAAAAGTACACACAATCAAAACAAGAGCATAAACCAAAATAAAAGGGGGAAAATGGGCTCCTGAAGACAAAGAATTTCAAATAGAAGAAAATTCCAAGAATCATGGATGACCAAAAAGATCCCAAAATGAAAACAGTGCAACAGGCTTAGAAAGCAGATTGTAATTGATGAATTGCTGGAGGGCAGCATGGACAAGTTTGAGAGTTAAATATTCCAGGGTGACCCTGTTAGGAAATGTAGGGGCACTCTGTTGAGTTCTTCCTCCAGGAGTTCTACCAAGCAATCATAGCAATGATTGGGAAAAAAAAAATCTCCTCCAGCTTCTGGTAGGGGGAGGAAAAGAATAATCATTTTAGATATATAGCAGAGCATTCTATTCTTCTTAACAAGAAACCAGAGTTTAATCTAATGGGAGAAGGGAAATACCCAACTACTACCTCTCTAGCAATCCTGTACCACCTAAGCGTGATAGGTGACAGGGAGCTGAGACTTACTTGTAAAGTTCACAGTCCAGAGACACATGCTCCTAAAAGATTGAGACCCAATCATAGGGCTATAGGACACTTCCCCTCCCTCCATACCTTAGCACCACACTGCTAAAGGCCTATTTTCCACAGTTCCTTTTATCTATTACATTATGTCTGCCTCTCAACAAAAAATTACAAAGCATACTAAAAGGCAAAAAGCACACTTGAAAGAAAACAGAGAAAGCTCCAGAAGCTGACCCAGATATGGGAGGAATATTAGAATTATCAGACCATGAGTTTAAAACAACTATGGTTAATATGCTAAGAGCTCTAATGAAAAAAGTAGATATCATGCAGGAACAGATGGATAATGTATGCAGAGAGTTGGAAATTCTAAAAAAGAATAAGTCTAATAGAAAATAAGAATGCCTTTGATGGGCTCATTAGTAGATCATACATGGCTAAAGAAAGACTCTGTGTTTGAGGATAAGCAACAGATTCTCAAAGTGGAAATGCAAAGAAGAAAAAAAATCCTTAATAAATAATAACAGATATCCAAAAATTGTGGGACAACTACAAAAGGCTTAACATATGCATAATAAGAATACCAGAGAGAGAAGAGAAATATTTAAAGCAATGAAGACTGGAGTTCCTCAAATTTATATCAGATACCAAACCACACAGAATAGCAAGCAGGATAAATTTCAGAAAAACTATACCTAGTTGTATCATATTCAAACCGAAGAAAGTTAAAAATGAAGAAAAAAACCTAAAAAGCCAGAGGAAAAAAGCACCTTACCTACGGAGGAGCAAAGAAAAGAAACACATTCAACTTCTCTTCAGAAACTAAACAAGGAAGAATGAAGTGGCATGAAATATGTAAAGCTCTGAGAGAAAAAAATGCATTAACCTAGAATTTTATATCCTATGAAATTATCCTCCAAAATGAAAAAGAAATGTATTCTCAAGACAAATAAAAATTGAGAGAATTTATTGCCAGTAGACCTGCCTTGCAAGAAATATTAAAAGTAGTTTTTCTTAGAGAAGGAAAATTATATAGGTCAGAAACTTCAATCTACCTAAACAAAAGTAAGAGCGTGAGATAAAGAACAAGTGAAAGTAAAATAAACACTATTATTTTTCTTATTGTGAATTGACCTAACAGATAACAGTTTATTCAAAACAATAATAGCAACAATGTATTCAATCATTATAATTTGGGGAGGGGTTGTTTGTAGTTTTGTGTGTGTTTTTGTTGTGTTTTGTTTTGTTGTTGTGGTACTGCAGGTTGAACAGGGGCACTCTACCACTGAGCTACAGTCCCAGTCCTTTTCATTTTTTATTTTGAGACAGAGTCTCAGGCCCAGGTTGGCCTAGAACTTATAATCTTCCTGCCTCAGCCTCCCAAGACACTGGGAAGAGTACAGTTCATACATAAGCCAAGTGAATGCAATGGTACAAGAGACAGGAGGGAGGGATTGGGATTATTTGCATTACAGTGTCATTTGAAAGTGGACTTGAATTAGAGTTGTACACATATTATTCTAAGTCTAGGGCAATTGCTAAAATAAGTTTAAAAGTTTAATATGATAAGCAAAAAGTGAAATAGAATCATATAAAATGCTCAATTCAAACCACATACGGCAGAAAAGGAGTTGAAAACAATAAGAAGAAAAACGAACAAGAACAACAAATACAAAACAGTAACAAAGATGATAGGTATTAATCCAACTATATCAATAATCACTTTAAGTTTTAATGGTCTACATACACCAACTACAAGGCAGGGATTATTCAAATAGATTAAAAGAATGAGGATTAACATCCTGTAAATGTTGTTTATAGGAAACCTACTTTCAACATAAAGATTCATATAAATTTAAAAGTAAAGTGATGGAGAAAGATACACCACAGTAGCAACTAATCAAAAGAAAATAGGAATAGCCACATTCATTTCAAACAGCATACTTCAAAGCAAGGAAACTTATCAGGGCATTATATAATGGTAAAGGGGTCAATTCTGTAAGAAAGCTTAATAATTTCTAATTTGTATGTGCATAAAAACAGTGTGTCAGTACACATGAAGCAAAAACTGAAAGAAATGCAAGGAGAAGTAGAAGAATGTACTATTTTGTCTGGAGACTACAACACCCTTCTATCAGATATGGGTAGACTAATAGGTAGAATAAGTAAATAGATAGTTCAACTAAAAATTCACAGCTGCTTAATGTTCTTCATCCTTTAAAAGGGAGTAGCCACTAACTTGCAATGTTCAAGACCTGCCACAGAGAACTTAAAAGGTAATGTAGGATATATTTCCCACCAATGACTACACTACTCCCACCTAAGGCACTTCAGAAAAACTTGACATATTTTGCTCTTTCAAAATTATTAGAAAATATTGTTTACTTCCTGCAGAATCTAATTTTCTTTCCACTATGAATTCCAGGGCCACATCTCTCCCTCCATCCCCTTTTCAAAACTAATTTGGTACTAATAATGTAATTCAGAAATACTAATGACACTGATCATGATTAAGATCCCAGGCCAATATAAAAATGTATAAAATGAATCCCCACGAATGGGCCTATCTGTCTAACAGGTAAAATTAATGTGAATTGAAGTAGCATAGGGACAACTTGTACATGCAGGGCTCACTGAACCTAAGGCAGCATATTTGCACATTTCCCATGACTAAAACAAAACACCTGAGGTTGGGTGACTTTAAAGAAAGTTGGTTTATTTAGCTCACAATTTGGAGGTCTGAAAGTTCAAGATTAGGGGACCCCATTGCTTAGCCTCTGGTGAGGGTCCCTCTGCATCACATCATGGTGGTCTCACAACAGCAATGCATACAAGAGGATGAGATTACATGGTGAGACATAAACCAGAGAGGCTGAGATTCCTCTTTTATAACTACCCTCTCATAAGAACTACATCAATTACTTCTGAGGACAGTGCCTCAACTGACCCAATTACCTTGCTCTAGGCTCCACTTCTTAAAAGGTCCCACAACAGAATCATACATCAACAAGACATAACAATCATAAATATCTATGCCCCAAACAATGGGGCATCTATGTATATCAAACAAACCCTTCTCAACTACAAGAATCAAATAGACTACAACACAATAATACTGGATGACTTTAACACAGCTCTCTCACTACTGGATAGATCTTCCAAACAAAAACTAAACAAAGAAAGCATAGAACTCAATAAAACAATCAATAATTTAGACTTAACAGACATATATAGAGGATTCCATCCATCAATGAGTGAATAACCTTTTTTCTCAGCTGCACATGAATCCTTCTCCAAAATAGATCATACGCAAGTCTTAATGAATACAAAAAAATAGAGATACTACCCTGCATCCTATCTGACCATAATGGAATAAAATTAGAAATCAATGATAGATTAAAAAATAGAAACTACTCCAACACTTGGAGACTAAATAATATGCTATTGAATGATGCATGGATATCAGAAGACATCAGGGAAGAGACAAAAAAATTCTTAGAGGTAAATGAAAACGCTGATACAACATATCAAAATCTCTGGAACACCATGAAGGCAGTGCTAAGAGTTTATTGCATTAAGCTCATATATTCAAAGATGTAAAAGTCAACAAATAAATGACTTGAGACTACATCTCAAAGCCCTAGAAAAAGAGGAACAAACTAACACCAAAAGTAGAAGACAGGAAATAATTAAAATCAGGGCCGAAATAAACAAAATTGAAACAAAAGAAACAATTCAAAAAACTGACAAAACAAAAAGCTGGTTCTTTGAAAAAATAAATAAAATTGACAAACCCTTAGCCACCCTAACAAAAAGAAGAACAGAGAAAATCCAAATTACTAAATTTGTGATGAAAAAGGAAATATCATGACAGACTCTGCTGAAATAGAGGATAATTAGAAACTATTTTGAAAATCTATACTCCAGTAAAATAGAAAACCCTGAAGACACCAACAAATTTCTAGAGACATATGACCTACCCAAACTGAACCAGGAGGACATTCACAACTTAAACAAATCAATTACAACCAAGGAAATAGAAGATGCCATCAAGAGCCTTCCAACTAAGAAAAGCCCTGGACCAGATGGATTCTCAACTAAGTTCTACAAGACCTACAAAGAACTAACTCCAATACTCCTCAAATTATTCCATGAAATAGAAAGGGAGGGAACATTCCAAACTCATTCTATGAGGCAAGTATCACCCTCATACCAAAACCAGACAGAGACACATCAAAGAAAGAAAATTTCAGACCAATATCCCTGATGAATATAGATGCAAAAATTCTCAATAAAATTCTGGCAAATCGCATACAAAAGCATATTAAAAAAATAGTGCACCATGATCAAGTGGAGTTCATTCCAGGGATGCAAGGTTGGTCATACGGAAATCAATTAACATAATCCATCACATCAATAGACTTAAAGATAAGAGTCATATGACTTTATCAATTGATGCAGAGAAAGCATTTGACAAAATACAGTACCCTTTCATGTTTAAAACACTAGAAAAACTAGGGATAGTAGGAACATACCTCAACATTGTAAAAGCTATCTATGCTAAACCCAAGGCCAACATCATCCTAAATGGACAGAAATTGGAAGTATTCCCTCTAAAAACTGGAACAAGACAGGGATGCCCTCTTTCACCACTTCTATTCAACATAGTCCTTGAAACTCTTGCCAGAGCATTTAGACAGATGAAAGAAATTAAAGGGATATGAATAGGAAAAAAACTCAAACTATCATTATTTGCTGATGACATGATTCTATAGGTAAAGGATCCAAAAAATTCCACCAGAAAACTTCTAGAATTAGTAAATGAATTCAGCAAAGTTGCAGAATACAAAATCAATACCCATAAATCAATTGCATTTCTATACATCAGTGATGAATCCTCTGAAACAGAAATTAGGAAACACCCCCATTCACAGTAGCCTCAAAAAATTAAAATGAAAGACTTGGGAATCAATCTAACAAAAGAGGTGAAAGACCTCTACAATGCAAACTACAGGACACTAAAGAGAGAAATTGAACAAAACCTTACAAGATGGAAAAATCTCCCATGCTCTTGGATAGACAGAATCAAATTGTCAAAATTGACAATACTACCCAAAGTGCTATATAGATTCAATGCAATTTCAATTAAAATCCCAATGTGTTCCTTATAGAAATAGAAAAGGCAATCATGAAATTCATTTGGAAGAATAAGAGACCCAGAATAGCCAAAGCAATCCTTAGCACGAAGAGTAAAACAGGAGGCATCACAATACCAGACCTTAAACTATACCACAAAGCTATAGTAACAAAAACGGCATGGTACTGGCACCAAAATAGACATGTAGACCAATGGTACAGAATAGAAGACACAGAGACAAACCCACTTAAATACAATTATCTTACTAGACAAAGGTGCCAAACATGTACATTGAAGAAAAGATAGCCTCTTCAACAAATGGTGCTAGGAAAATTGGAAATCCATATGCAGCAAAATGAAACTAAACCCCTCTCTCTCACTATGCACAAAATTCAACCCAATGTGGATCAAGGACCTAGGAATTAGACCAGAGACCCTGCACCTAATAGAAGAAAAAGTAGGCCCAAATCTTCATCATGTCGGCTTAGGACCTTACTTCCCTAACAAGACTCCTATAGCACAAGAAGTAAAATCAAGAATCAATAAATGGGATGGATTCAAACTAAAAAGCTTTTTCTCAGCCAAAGAAATAGTCAATGAAGTGAACAGACAGCCTACATTCTGAAAACAAATTTTTGCCACACACACATCTGATAGAGCACAAATCTCCAGGATATATAAAGAGCTCAAAAAATTTAGCACCAGAAAACCAAACAACCCAATCAATAAATGGGCTGAGGAGCTGAACAGACATTTCTCAGAAGAAGATATACAATCGATCAACAGATATATGAAAAAATGTTCAACATCTCTAATAATTACAGAAATGCAAATCAAAACTACTCTAAGATTTCATCTCACTCTAGTCAGAATGGCAATTATCAAGAATACAAACAACAATAAGTGTTGGCAAGGATGTGGGGGAAAAGACACAAACATTGCTGGTGGGAGTGCAAATCGGTACAACCATTCTGGAAAGCAGTATGGAGATTCCTTAGAAAACTTGGAATGGAACCACCATTTGACCCAGCTATCCCACTCCTCGGTCTATACCCAAAGGACTTAAGAACAGCATACTACAGTGATGTAACCACTTCAATGTTTATAGCAGCTCAACTCACAATAGCTAAACTGTGAAACCAACCTAGATGCCCTTCAATAGATGAATGGATAAAGAAACTGTGGTATATACACACAATGGAATATTACTCAGCAATAAAAGAGAATAAAATCATGGCATGTGCAGGTAAATGGATGGTGTTGGAGAATATCATGCTAAGTGAAGTAAGCCAATCCCCAAAAAACAAATGCCTAATGTTCTCTCTGATAAGTGGATTTTGATCCATAATGGAGGAGAGGACACGGGAAGAATGGAGGAACTTGGTCAAAGGGGAAGGAGAGATAGAAGGGGCATGGGGGCAGTAAAGATGATGGAATGAGATGGACATCATAGCCCTAGCTTCAGGTATGACTGCATATATGGTGTGATTCTACATCACATACAACCCAAGAAATGAAGTTGTGCTCCATCTGTGTATAATGAATCAAAATACATTCTGCTATCATGTATACCTATGTAGAATAAATAAATTTTTAAAAAATGGTCCCACAACCTCTTAACATTGCCATTGGAGGGTTAAGCTTCCAAGACATGAATCCTTGTAGGACAAACCATACCCAAACCATAGCAGGCAACAAGACTATGTTCATGAAGTCTAAATCAGGTGGCAGCACCAGGAAAGGAAGAGATGGGGCAGATCTGAGCATGCAACAGAGAACATGACACAGTATAATATCAAGTAAAACTGGCTGGAATGGAGAATTAATACAATTGAATAAAGTAACTTTGAGTTTGAAGGGGGAAAGACTCAATACATGCCTTTCAACTCCATACATCAAACAACTTAATGTCAGGTCCTGTGCTTGACACTGGAAATACAACTGAGTAAGGCAAGAGCCCTGCCCAAGAAAAGCACACAGCTTAAATGGCAAAATGGACATGTAAACAAAGTGCTATAAACAAAAAGTGGCTGTCAAAAAGGTGTGTATAAAGTGCTACAGGGAAAGGAAAGAAAAGCCATTAATTTAGCCCAAAGGGAAGAGGACTCCAGAAAGTTACTATGATAAAGAAACTGTTTTGGCAGATCATGTTACTTGGAAGAAAAAATACAAAATGATAAAAATAAATATTCCTGGTAGAGGTGGAGAATACAGACATCCATTAGAAATAAATGGGGCCTCGAAGCCATGCTAAATAGCCCTTCATTATATCTCCCAGAGTAGGTCCAAAGGTGGCCCCCAGAAGATATGTCCACCTTGTACCCCCAAATATGACCTTAAGTATAAGGGTCTTTGCTGATGTAATAAAGATGCAGTCTTCCATTAAGGTAGATCCTAAATCCAATAACCAGCATCATTATAAGAGACAGAAAAGGAGAAAAGAAGGGACAACTAGAGAGGGCCACCAGGAAGAGCCATGTGACTATACAAGCAGAAATTGTCATGATACATCTACAAATCAAGGAGTACCCAGGATTTCTACAACCACCAGAAGCCAGGAGAACAGCATGGAATATATTCAACTCTACTGACTACTTCATTTTGTACTTTTGATCTCTAGAATGGTGAGAGAATAAATTTCTGTTGTTTTTAGCCACCACATTTGTGCTAATTTGTAGTGATAGGAAACTAATACACCCTCCCATCCATATTGAAGCTCAGGTTATAAGAGGTCAAGCTAACCCTTTAGGTTCTCTCACCTGAGAATGGGAAATAGTTAGCTGTATAGTGGTGGACAAGAGTGCTACCACATTGGGTGTCCCAGCAGCCATGTTTAGATATGCAAAGAAAGAAAGATTTAAAAGAGTGAAGAGAATCCAAAGAGAGAAACAAAGGTGAGTCACATGAAGGCCAACAGTTCTCTTCCCAACTTTCCAGTTGCACACGAGGAACATGTGAAATCCTCTTGTATTAATTTCCCACCTGTGGATGTTCATGACATTGCTATTATATGATTGCAATAAACTGCTGCTTATTAAAGTTAGCTTAAACAAGTTTTTGTTCCTTGCAACCAAATGATTCTTAACAATGATGCTTAGGAGTAACTTGGTTTTAAGAAAATAGGAGGTGATAGAAATAAAAATGAAAATTATTAAGCAAATAAATCTGAAGTATAAATTGATCAGGAAACAAAATGTAACAGATGGGAAATTCTAGCAACAAAAGGGCTTTCAGAATAGAAAGCAAATCATTTTTCTTTAATATAGCATTTTGATTATGTCAGACCCTAGATGAGATATTTAAATCAGGGAAGATGATGATAAAGGAAGAGAATCTCAAAGGTCCAGAGATTGAAACAATCACAGCTCTATTGACACCATTTATGTCCCTCCAGAGTAGGTCTCATGGTCTCTGCCTTGGACCGGGTCTCAATATCTTATATGACAGGATGATTACTTAATTCTTTCAGTATCTAAATATGTAATAGCATCTACTATGTGCTAAGGATGATAGAGATTTTAAGATCCCAATCATTAACCGTCAGTGGGTTCATTGTAGGATGGATGTAGAAACAGGCCACTGTTAAGAGCAATGAGAAAAATACAGGAGTGAGACAAACATGGGCATGTTCAGGGCAGTTGTCTGAACAGGGATGTATGCCTGTAATTCCAGCAGCTCAGAAGCCTAAGGCAGGAGGATTGCAAGTTCAAAGCCAGCCTCAGCAACTTAGAGAGGTCCTAAGCAACTTAGCAAGACTATCTCAAAATATAAAGAGCAGAGATGTGACTCAGTTGTCGAGCATCCCTGCATTAAATCTCTGGTACCCAAAAAGAAAGGAATAAACATTTGTGCCAAATCCCAAAGAAGGAGTAGACAGATGAACACCAGCGGAGATAAGCAGCACAGGGCAGTTTATGAAGAATGTGGAAAGCCTGAAAGGTAGAATGAGGTTCACTCTAAGAGCAGCATGTCCTTCAATGTGTCCACTGTGTTAGGCAATGATCAAACTGAGGATCGGAAGACAGAGATCTTTCTTTTTCTATTCTACCCACCGCCAAATCCCAGTTGTTAAATGCAATGGTCAATCATAAAGATGCAAGGTCCATGAAGGCAGTGTTTGTCTTTCTTTAGCCACTGTGACATCCATGTAGTTTAATCTAATGGTCAATTCCCAGATCTCATTTTACTGACCTCATAGTAGCAGCATTTGACACACTCTCCTTGATAATCTACCTTCTTTTGGCTTCCAGGCAGAGGTGTGCTGGCAAATGTTTAATAACAGGTTCTCAAAGAAAAATTTTAGAAGCTCTGATTCACTGCGTTTGCTGAATGCTGTGGTAGAAATACTCCTACAATGTGCAATTTTAAGCTACCAATGTGATATAACTAAGCTGGAAAAAGATATGCATATACCATTGTTTTGTCTACTTATTAGTTTTGTTTTTAATATACTTTATTAAGTTTATATAATTTGTTTTTTTGTGTGTGTGTGGTGCTGCAGATTAGAACCCAGGGCCTTTTACATGCAAGGCAAACACTCTATCAACTGAGCTATATCCTCAGCCCAAGTTTATATAATTTATATAATTTAAACTGTGTAAGCAACTAAATTCCTGAAAATTTAACAATCACTCTTCATGAGTTAATAGAAGCTGGCTCCAAGACACCACTGCCTCCAGGGCACCATACACCTGATACAATGAAGCTCTCATTGTATTTCCATTGAACTATGCTGCTCTAGAGTTTTAATTTAACTTCCCCACCAACTCTCTTCTCCCTATTCCACCCTTCAAAAATCTTCAACTATACTACCAATTTTACATGCTCAATGTTTGTAAGGTTTACATTATTTTAATTATGTCTTCCATGTTTTATCTATGCCTTGATTCAAAAATTTAAACATCAAATAGAACTTAAAATATGTAATCAGTAACTAATAGCAGAACCAAAGTGTTTTATACCTTTAGAAAAAGAAGTATAATCTCATGCTTCTCAAACTGTAATGCTACATTGCATTTCAAGACTCAAAGTCCATTGAATCATCTTTTCCAAAACTAAAATGATTCTTCAAATTTATGCCACCTTCTAGTTCACCTGTATGGACAATGACTTTCTAGTGGAGCTTTTTGTGTTTCCTGAAGTTTTTATTTCTGTTTTCTTGTTGAAAATAGAATGAGCCTCTGCTCTTGTCTAATATTGAAATCATCCACCTTCTTCACCATACATCTTGTACAAGTGAATCCATTTTTTATTCGACAAATCTTCTTAGAGCCAGTGACAATGACGTTTTAGCAGCACACCAGGGGTGCAGCAGAAAGAGCATGTGCAAAGTAAGGGAAGGGTAACAATAAGCTTGAAAAAAGCTTGGCTCTGAAATGAAGGCTTGTGAAGACAGGGCACCTAGGCAGGATGCATGGTAGAAGACATTGTGAGCGTTTATCTTCTCAAAACTAAGAGTGGGCTTGAACATAGATATATTTATGGATGGGAAATCTGTCCACTTGACAGCTTCCATCTCCACACTAAAACACAAGAAACACCCATCTGCTACAAGAAAGTAACTAAGGACATTAGTACATTTTGAAACAGTTGCGGAGAGGAACTAGCTACCCTGGTAAGGACAAGGATGGAAGAGCAGCACTCAGGATTTTACATCACCTAAAATGAAATATTCTTAGTTTCAGATGTTCACTACTGAAAAAAAATTCTCATACTTCTGCAGCACTCAATTGAAAACTTCAGCTCTATGATATTTCAACAGAACAGAATTATGGTACTAAATCAAACTATTTACCCAACACTACCTTAACTGGAGGTTGTAAATGTGTTACTGTGAAAAAGCACTTGCCTTGCATGTGCGAAGCACTGGGTTTGATTCTCAGCACTGTATATAAATAAGATAAAGGTCCATCAACAACTAAAAAAAATAATTTTTAAAAAAGGGCTGTGGATGTGGTTCAGTGGTTAAGCACCTTGGGTTCAATCCCTGGTACCAAAAAATAAAATAAATAAATAAACTCCCGACTCCCTCCCTATCCCATTATAAGAACTACAACAATAGCAATTACACAGAAACCTGTAAATGAACAATTATAGTTCTTAAAACTAAAAAAAAAAAAATCAATAGCAGCCTTTCTTATCCATATTCCTCATCTAAACCACAAAACACAAAAAGAAAATAAGTGAAAATTTTACCAAGAACAGGACATAATTAGTATCAATCAAGATGTCCACAAGTTTATTCACATCATATGCAATAAAATGTTATATATAATGAATGCCTTTAGGGCATCAGACTTAATTCTCACACAGACACCTCAGAAAGACCAGCTGAAATGGGCATCCAAAAAAGTATTTGGAATTACCGGATATTGAACCATTATGATGTCTTTGAAGTTTACTTGTGATTTAATAAACAGATACCTACCCTGATGATAACCTTTCTTTAGATTAATAAGTTCTGGTTTACTTTTTAAAATTAAATCTTTAAACTGTGTAAGCAACAATTCCACTTTCAGGTTTGGGAGTGTAATTAGCTAATCTCAGAATGTGGGTATGATTCCACTAACTCAGAAAAGGAAAACCACAAAAAAAAGTCAAAACCTCTGTGCACACAATTCCACTTCAGTAAGAACATTGATGGGAATCAAATAAGGCACTTTCAAGTGGGGTTTCTGAAATCTCTTTCCTGAAATATAATAGAATCACATAATACCTTTTCAAGGAAATACAAATGGACTTTATTACATTAGCCTGCCAAGAACTAATGCAGTATCACACTTTCTGGAAATCTACAAGTGTTCTTTCACTGTTTTATCATTCGTATGTGCCACAGTCAGCCAAATGGGCATTAACTGGGAGCTTGTTTGGAAATGCACATTCTTGTGCTTTGCTAGACCTGCCTCTCAGTTCAAGGTCTCCCTCTTCCCAATCTTGCTTTCTACCCTTCCCTTCCAAGGCATTGATAAGCATATCATGCCTAAAAAACCCAAAAGTAAAGCAACCACAAGATATTCTCACCATATAAGAGAAATCTGCCTGCTTTTTACAAAGATTGGTATTTGACAGTACATTAGGCATTTCACAAACATTTGTTCAATGAATGAATAAGTAAATCTGTATCTTTCAAATCTTATGGCAATCTTTCCTATCCAAATGTATATCTTTTCTATAGCTATGTTTCTCAACTTTTAAAATTATACTCACTTTTAATCAACATAAAAATATGACTCACTCCTACTCTCAAAGGGATCACATAGTAACTTTTTCTACTTGAAAAATCTCTGACATTTTGAAGATGGTGTCAGTCCTCTGTGTATCCCATGAGACCAAGAAGATTCAGTCTAATGTTATTCTCTGTAATTTGTGTTGGGAATATAATAAACCTTTGGGGGTTTGATTATAAATAAATGAATCTTTGTTTTTATCATTCACTTTTCAACCTTCCATCTTCTGTTAATTTTCTACATATAGTTCATGTGACCTGTGGAATAGTGTCAGCCAGGGCCCTATACTTAGATGGTACCTGCTTTGGTTTAATGCCTTGCTATTGCTGTCTTGACATTAGTTAATAGTTTCTAGACAACAGGCCCCAAATTTTTACATTATACTAAGTTCTACAAATAATGTAGCACCTCCTGTCTATAGGTCTAGTTCTTAATAAAGGGTGTTAATCAAAAGCATCTAAAAAGTTCTTTTTCAAATACACTTGCCAGTCATACTGAGAACTCATTATTGCAATTTGTTTTACTTCATCTCTTATATCAGATACATTATCTGTGATCCCTAAGTTCCCTTGTCTAGTCACATCCTATCTCTCCTTCTGCCTCCTCTCCTGGCTCAAAGGATGGGCGTTAAACCCAAAGGGATTCTGGCACAATCGTTCAGTAATATTTCACTGCATACTTATATATTAAATTCATGTGCTAGTACTACACAGTCCCTTCTTATGAAAGGCTCACAGTCTCAGCAGAATGTGATACATATTTACTATTAATCTAAATGAACTTGTAGGGGAACCTTTCTAAAGTGATAGGTCTCAAATAGTATTATAGCTTGGATCTTAAGTAGTCCCCAAAAGTCCATGTGGTAAAGGCTTATCTCCTGAGTGGCACTTTTGGGAAGTGGTGGAGCTTTTAGGAGGTGGAGCCTAGCAGGAGGTATTTTACTGGGAGTAAAAATGAACCTTTTGTCTTTATAGTTGATTTACTCGGGTATTTGTTATGGTGACGGACAGCTGACTAACACAAAAAGAATTTCAATAAAGGAAGGAAACATGGCTCCATAGAGTGAGAGCATTCTAGGTAAAAGACTGATAGGTACTTACCACAAAGGGCATAGTGGATAAGGAGGATTTTGAGTAGTAGAAGGCACTTCCGCCAAATGATAGGAGTGAGTTCATCTTGAGATATGCTCAAAAGGCCTTCCCATGACTCACATGCTGGATGATTGGGTGTCACAAATAAAAAGATTAGGGGAATCGGTTCCAAGATGGCAGCCTAGACAGAAGCAGCTTCCTAGTTTCTCCAGGACCAGGCTTTGAAGTAGTGGAAACACTTTTTCAGGGAGGTTTTAGAGGACACTCAACAGCTGCCTCCACGCAGGAATTCCACTTGCATGCCCACAGGGTCACCAGGCCCCAGCGTCTGCACAGGACCCCAGCCAAGGACTCCAGTGCAGGACTCAAACCCGGTACAAAACCTGCTCCCGCCCAGGATCCCTGGCTCCAGCACCCACACACCCCCCAGGACCTCAGGTCACCCACCCAAGCAGGACCCTTAGCCATTGCTCCCATGCAGGACCCCTGGCTGCTGCTCTTGTGTGGATCTCCATCTACCAGGGCGGAACCTCCCTGTTCGCCTAAACCTGGGGACACGGGACAGGATCTGGAGACAAACTTTTACTTCTGCACAGCACACCACAGAGCTGCATCTCCAAACACATCACCCAACACCACCACCGGCCCCGCCCTTCACCCTATCTCTGAAGCAGACAGCTTCTTGTGAGACTCTAGCTTCACCATCTTTGACCGGAGCAGGCAGATACCAGTAAGCAACAGACAACGCCACCTACTGGAAGAGAAGGGAAGCAATCCTGTTTATTTACATTGAGACTTTTTATTTTTTAATTTTTTTCCTAATATTCCTTTTTTTCTTTCTCTTTTCTTTCTTTCTTTTTTCTTCTTTTCTCTCTCTCACTCTTTTCCCACCCTCACATCCCCAACATTTGTGAAACCAAGTATTTTTTATGCATTAGGCTACAGTGGACCAGGATATCTGATTAGTATACTACAGTTGTGTTATATTGTCTCATAACTTCCACCTGTATGTGTTTTATTTCTCTTAATTTTTATGTCTCCTCGTTAGTTGTACTCTATTTTCTTCCTACTTGCTGGTCTTCCCCCAAATCTCTTTCTCTCTTTTCTACTAATAGCCAACTTCTTTTGGATTCCTCTTTCATGCTTTCTAGGATCTAATAACTATATCTTCACTTTCTACCTCCCTAACATCTCATCCTACACCCCACCCCCGGTTTTCTCTAGCCCACCAGCAGAAACTGTAGACCCTTGTGCAAACCTATTCTTTATATAGTAGATGCTAATTGAACTCAAAAGTTCTGTGTATTGTGACTAAGCTGTAAATGTATTTAGGATCTATTAGGAGCTACTTGGTTTGAAACTATATATTGTTTGTATTGAGATCTGTCAATATTGGTTTCCCCCTTAAAGGAGAGGTACTGGAACCCGGTAGGGAATCTATAAGCCTATAGGATAAAAACTATATCACCTCAGATCTGCAGTGCTAGAAGGAAAGACACACAAATAACATTAAAAAACAAGGGAAGAAGTGCCTCAAAAAAACAAGATACTACATCATTAGAATCCATGGTCAGCACAGCAGAGAAAATATCAGAGAAAGAGTTCAGGATGTACATAATTAAAATGTTCTGTGACTTAAAGAATGATATAAGAAAGCAAACCCAGGCAACAAAAGATCATTTTGATAAAGAGCTACATAGGCAAATATAGGAAGCAAAAGATTACTTCAAAAAGGAGATAGAGATTCTGAAAAAGAACCAAACAGAAATCCTCAAAATGAAAGAAACAATAAACCAAATTAAAAACTCAATAGAAAGCATCATCAACAGATTAGATCACTTGGAAGACAGAACCTCAGACAATGAAGACGAAATATTTAATCTTAAAAATAGAATTGACCACACAGTGAAAACAGTAAGAAACCATGAACAGAACATCCAAGAATTATGGGATAACATGAAAAGACCAAATTTAAGAATTATTCAGATAGAGGAAGGCACAGAATTTCAAACCAAAGGAAAGAGCAATCTATTCACTGAAATAATATCAGAAAATTTTCCAAACATGAAGAACAAATTGGATAATCAAATCCAGGAGGCTTACAGGACACTAAATGTACAAAATCACAACAGATCTATACCAAGGCACATCATAATGAAAATGCCTAGCATTCAGAATAAGGAGAGAATCTTAAAAGTCACAAGAGAAAGGAATCAAATTACATATAGGGGGAAACCAATTAGGATCTCTGCAGACTTCCCAACCCAGACCCTTAAAGCTAGAAGAGCTTGGAACAACACATACCAAGCTCTGAAAGACAATGGATGCCAACCAAGAATCTTATATCCAGCAAAATTAAGTTTTAGATTTGATGATGAAATAAAAACTTTCCAAGAAAAACAAAAATTAAAAGAATTTACAGCAAGAAAGCCTGCACTACAGAACATTCTTGGCAAAATATTCCATGAGGAGGAAATGAAAAACAATGATGAAAACCTGCAAAGGGAGGAACTACACTAAAGGAAAGGCCAATCAAAGGAGAAACCTAGTCAAAAAAATAAGAATAAACCAAAATGTCTGGGAATACAAACCATGTCTCAATAATAACACTGAATGTCAATGGCCTAAACTCAGCAATTAAAAGACATAGACTGGCAGATTGGATTAAAAAAAAAAAGACCCAACAATATGCTGCCTCCAAGAGACTCACTTCATAGAAAGAAACACTCATAGATTGAAGGTGAAAGGATAGGGGGAAAAATGTATCACTCACATGGACTGTGTAAACAAGCAGGGGTTTCCATCCTCATATCAGATAAAGTGGACATCAAACCAAAGTTAGTGAAAAGTGATAAAGAAAGTCATTTCAAACTGCTTAAGGGAACCATACATCAACAAGACATAACAATCTTAAATATCTATGCCCCAAACAATGGGGCAGCCATGTATGTCAAACAAACCCTTCTCAACTTTAAGAATCAAATAGACCACAACAGAACTTCCAAAAAAAAACTAAGCAAAGAATCTACAAAACTCAATAGAACAATCAATAATCTAAACTTAACAGACATATATAGAATATTCCATCCTTCAACAAGCAAATACACTTATATCTCAGCAGCACATGGGTCCTTCTCCAAAACAGATCATATGCTATGCCACAAAGCTAGTCTTAGCAAATACAAAAAAATATAGATAGTACCCTGCATTGTATCTGACCATAATGGAATGAAATTAGAAATTAATGACAGTTGGGGCTGGGGATGTGGTTCAGTGGTAGAGCACTTGCCTGGCATGTATGAGGGTTCGATTCTCAGTACCACATATAAATAAATAAATAAATAAATAAATAAATAAATAAATAAATAAATAAAATAAAGATTCGTCAACATCTAAAAAAATTTTTTTAAAAAGGAAATTAATGACAGTTTTAAAGAAAGAAGCTATTCTAACAACTGGAGACTTAATATGCTATTGAATGATGCATGGGTAACAGAAGACATCAGGGAGGAGATAAAAACAATTCTTAGAGGTAAATGAGACTCTGATACAGCATATCAAAATCTCTGGGGCACTATGAAAGCAGTGCTAAGAGGAAAGTTCATTGCATTAAGCTCATATATTCAAAGATGTAAAAGTCAACAAATTAATGACTTGACACTACATCTCAAAGCCCTTAGAAAAGAGGAACAAACTAACACCAAAAGTAGAAGACAGGAAATAATTAGAATCAGGGCTGAGGGGCTGGGGTTGTGGCTTAGCGGTAGAGAGCACTTGCCTCGCATGCGTGAGACCCTGGGTTCGATCCTCAGCACCACATACAGAGCAGTGAAATAGAGACATTGTGTCCATCTACAAAAAAACTTTAAAAAAAAAAAAAAAGAATCAGGGCTGAAATGAATGAAACTGAAACAAAAGAAACAATTAAAAAACTGACAAAACAAAAAGCTGGTTCTTTGAAAAAATAAATAAAATTGACAAACCCTTAGCCACCCTAACAAAAAGAAGAACAGAGAAAATCCAAATTACTAAATTTGTGATGAAAAAGGAAATATCATGACAGACTCTGCTGAAATACAGAGGATAATTAGAAACTATTTTGAAAATCTATACTCCAGTAAAATAGAAAACCCTGAAGACACCAACAAATTTCTAGAGACATATGACCTACCCAAACTGAACCAGGAGGACATTCACAACTTAAACAAATCAATTACAACCAAGGAAATAGAAGATGCCATCAAGAGCCTTCCAACTAAGAAAAGCCCTGGACCAGATGGATTCTCAACTGAGTTCTACAAGCCCTACAAAGAACTAACTCCAATACTCCTCAAATTATTCCATGAAATAGAAAGGGAGGGAACATTCCAAACTCATTCTATGAGGCAAGTATCACCCTCATACCAAAACCAGACAGAGACACATCAAAGAAAGAAAATTTCAGACCAATATCCCTGATGAATATAGATGCAAAAATTCTCAATAAAATTCTGGCAAATCGCATACAAAAGCATATTAAAAAAATAGTGAACCATGATCAAGTGGAGTTCATTCCAGGGATGCAAGGTTGGTTCCACATACAGAAACCAATAAACATAATCCATCACATCAATAGACTTAAATATAAGAATCACATGATTTTATCAATTGATGCAGAGAAAGCATTTGAAAAAATACAGCACCCTTTCATGTTTAAAACACTAGAGAAACTAGGGACAGTAGGAACATACCTGAACATTGTAAAAGCTATCTATGCTAAACCTAACACCAACATCATCCTAAATGGAGAAAAACTGGAAGCATTCCCTCTAAAGACAGGGATGCCCTCTTTCACCACTCTTATAGTCCTTGAAACTCTTGCCAGAGCAATTAGACAGATGAAAGAAATTAAAGGGATACAAATAGGAAAAGAAGAACTCACACTATCATTATTTGCAGATGACATGATATTATACTTTGAGGATCCAAAAAATTCCACCAGGAAACTTCTAGAATTAATCAATGAATTCAGCAAAATTGCAGGATATAAAATCAATACCCATAAAGCAAATGCATTTCTATACACCAGCAATGAATCCTCTGAAAGAGAAATCAGGAAAACTATTCCATTCACAATAGCCTTAAAAAAAATAAAATACTTTGGAATCAATCTAACAAGAGCAGTGAAAGAATGAAAACTACAAGACACTAAAGAAAGAAATTGAAGAAGATCTTACAAGACAGAAAGATCTCCCATGCTCATGGATAGGCAGAATCAATATTGTCAAAATGGCCATACTACCCAAAGCACTATACAGATTCAATGCAATCTCAATTAAAATACCAAAGTCCTTTCTTATAGAAATAGAAAAGGCAATCATGAAATTTATTTGGAAGAATAAGAGACCCAGAATAGCCAAAGCAATCCTTAGTAAGAAGAATGAAGCAGGAGGCATCACAATACCAGACCTTAAACTATACTACAAAGCTATAGTAATAAAAACAGAATGGTACTGGCATCAAAAGAGACATGTAGACCAATGGTACAGAATTGAAGACACAGTCACAAACCCACATAAATACAGTTATCTAATACTAGACAAAGATGCCAAAACATACATTGGAGAAAAGATAGCCTCTTCAAAAAATGGTTCTGGGAAAACTGGAAATCCATATGCAGCAAAATGAAAATAAACCCCAATCTCTCACCATGCACAAAACTAAACTCAAAGTGGATCAAAGATCTAGGAATTAGACCAGAGATCCTGTGCCTAACTGAGGAGAAAGTAGGCCCAAATCTTCATCAGATCAAATTTGGCCCTGACTTCCTTAACAAGACTCCTAAAGCACAAGAAATAAAAGCAAGAATCAATAAATGGGATGGATTTAAACTAAAAAGCTTCTTCTCAGCAAAAAAACAATCAATGTGGTGAACAGACAGCCTACATTCTGGGAGCAAATTTTTGCCACATGTATATCAGATAGATCACTGATCTCCAGGATATATAAAGAATTCAAAAAACTTAACACCAAAAAAACAAACAACCCAATCAATAAATGGACTAAGGAGCTGAACAGAAACTTCTCAGAAGATATACAATTAACAAACAAATAAAAAAATATGAAATATTCAACATCTCTAGCAATTAGAGAAATGCAAATCAAAACTACTCTAAGATTTCATCTCATCCCAGTCAGAAGGGCAGCTATCCAAAATACAAGCAACAATAAGTGCTGGAGAGGATGAGATGAAAAGGGCACACCCAAACACTGCTGGTGGGACTGCAAATTGGTGCAACCTATCTGGAAAGCAGTATGGAGATTCCTTAAAAAACTTGGAATGGAACCATCATTTGACCCAGCTATCCCACTCCTTGGCCTATACCCTAAAGACCTAAAAACAGCATACTACAGTAATGCAGCCACTTCAATGTTTATAGCAGCACAATTTACAATTGCTAAACTGTGGAACCAAACTAGATGCCCTTCGACAGATGAATGGATAAAGAAACTGTGGTATATATACACAATGGAATATTACTCAGCAATTAAAGAGAATAAAATTATGTCATTTGCAGGTAAATGGATGGAATTGGAGAACATAATGCTAAGTGAAGTGAGCCAATCCCAAAAAACAAAAGGCCCAATGTTCGCTCTGATTAGTGAATGCTGATACATAAGGGGTGGGGGGAGCATGGGAGAAATGGAGGAACTTTGGATGGGACAGGGGGAAGGTGGGGAAGGGGAGAGGGAATGGGAGTAGCAAAATGGTGGGATGAGGTGAACATCACTACCCTGGGTGCATGTATGAAGACAAATGATGTGACTCTATCTTGTTTGCAACCAGAGAGATGGAAAATTGAGCTCTATATATGTTTTAATATCTATATTACAATATATATATTATGACTTGAAATGCATTTTTAAAAATGATTAGGAAAAATTATGAGTCTCAAAGAAAGGAACTACATCATCCAAATGACACTTTAGAAAGATAATTCATTGAACATAATGATTTTTTAAATGGTACCCTAGAAGCAACAGAACTTACCATTCTCTTCCCTTCCTTCCTTCAAATAGTTCTTAAAAATCATCTTTTTCTGGTTGGGGTTGTGGCTCAGTGGTAGAGCACTTGCCTAGCACGTGTGAGGCACTGGGTTCAATTCTTGGCACCATATGATAAGAAATAAAATAAAGATCAATTGACAACTAAAAATTTTTTTTATATTTATTTATTTGTTCTATTTAGGCTTACATGATAACAGAGTGCAATTTGATTCATTGTACATAGATAGAGGATAACATATCAATTCTCCAGTTGTAAGTTGTATAGAATCACAACATATATGCAGTCATACATAAAGTTAGGGCTATGATGACCATCATATTCCACCACCTTTACTGTCCCCATGCCCCCTCCCCCCTTACACCCCTGTGAACAGAGTTCCACCATTGTTCCCATGACCTTCCTCACATTATGGATCAGCATCCACTTATCAATGAGTACATTTGGCATTTGGTTTTCTGAGATTAGCTTACTTCACTTAGCGTGATATTCTCCAACTCCATCCATTTACCTGCAAATGCCATAATTTTATTCTCTCTTATTGCTGAGTAATATTCCATTGTGTATATATACCACAGTTTCTTTATCCATTCATCTATTGAAGGGCATCTAGGTTGGTTCCACAGTTTAGCTATTGTGAATTGAGCTGCTATAAATATTAAAGTGGCTGCAGCACTGTAGTTTGCTGTTTTTAAGTCTTCTGGGTATAGACCGAAGAGAGGGATAGCAGGCTCAAATGGTGGTTCCATTGCAAGTTTTCTAAGGAATCTCCATACTGCTTTCCAGATTGGTTGTACCAATTTGCAGTTGCACCAGCAATGTAGGAATGTGCCTTTTTCCCCACAACCTCACCAACACTTATTGTTGTTTGTATTCTTGATAATTGCTATTCTGACTGGTGTGAGATGAAATCTTAGGGTAGTTTTGATTTGCATTTATCTGATTGCTAGAGATGTTAAACATTTTTTCATATGTCTGTTGATGGATTGTATACCTTCTTCTGTGAAGTTTGTGTTCAGCTCTTTGGCCCATTTATTGATTGGGTTGTTAGTTTTTTGGTGTTAAGCTTTTTGAGTTCTTTATATATCCTGGAGATGAGTGCTCTATCAGATGTGTGTGTGGCAAAGATTTGTTCCCAGAATGTCAGCTCTCTGTTCACTTCATTGATTATTTCTTTTGCTGAGAAGAAACTTTTTAGTTTGAATCCATCTCATTTGTTGATTCTTGATTTTACTTTTTGTGCTATAGGAGTCTTGTTAAGGAAGTATGGTCCTAATCTGACACGATGAAGATTTGGGCCTATTTTTTCTTCTATTAGGTGTTGGGTCTCTGGTCTGATTCCCAGGTCCTTGATCCACTTTGAGTTGAATTTTGTGCATGGTGAGAGATAGGGCTTTAGTTTCAATGTGCTGCATATGGATTTCCAGGTTTCCCAGCACCATTTGTTGAAAAGGTTGTCTTTTCTTCAGTGTACGTGTTTGGCTCCTTTATCTAGTATAAGGTAACTGTATGTAAGTGGGTTCGTCTCTGTGTCTTCTATTCTATACCATTGGTCTACATGTCTATTTTGGTGCCAGTACCATGCTGTTTTTGTTACTACAGCTTTGTAGTATAAT
>PVHX01016188.1:0-44106 GCA_004024805.1 Geosciurus inauris
GGAATCCAGATTACACCCGCTTCCAATCACACGGTGCTTGGGTAATCCACTTAGTTTCCAGGTAACATACGTAAGAATGTCCACTGGGTTGGAAACCACAATTATGATGCAATCAGGACTATACTTGACAATCTGAGGAATAATGAATTTGAAGACATTGACATTTCTCTGCACCAGATTGAGACGACTCTCCCCCTCCTGCTGACGCACTCCTGCAGTTACCACCACGATCTTAGAATTGGCAGTCACAGAGTAATCTTTATCTGCCACAATTTTAGGTGTTTGAAGAAATAAGCTTCCATGCTGCAGGTCCATCATTTCTCCTTTGAGCTTATCTTCCAAAACATCCACCAGGGCAAGTTCATCAGCCAGAGACTTTCCCAGAATGCTGATAGCACACGCCATACCAACTTGTCCAACACCCACTACAGTGATCTTATTGTTTGGAACTGCTGCCTCTTCTTCTGCAACTGGTGCAATGAGTTTTTCCTTAAGGGTGGCCATTTCAAACAGGCAAAAGAAGGATCTCGAGACCACTCGAAGAGTCTTACAAACACAATGTCAGCTGCCTACAGTGGTATTCTTATTGTCACAAAAGACGCGGGTGGTTATCACCTTTAACAATAGTAGCCATTAAGATCTGATCCAAGGATCACCAAACAAACTTATGATTATAACTAGCTCCCCACATTGATTTGTATCTAACAAGATATTAAACTGATCAAGGTACACACTTTCCATTGTAAATGAAGAATTCCACATTGTGATTTCATTTTTAAGTGGATATTCCTATGAATCTGCAATTGGCTATCTTTTAAAAATGTTTTGATACAAGCTGATAATCCCTATCCACTACTGTGAAACCCAAAAAGGAAGTGTTTTTTTTCTTGTTCTCATTTGGCAGCAACATTTGACATGAACAGATGCAAGGTTATTTATAGTGTCTATCCTATTCCATGAGAATACTCGTATGTTTTGCTGAAGAAATAAATGTGTTTGATTGTGAGGCATCCTTTATTATACCTATTGAGATATGGCTTTTGTCCTTTTCTGCATCTATTGAGATAATGTTTTCCTTTATTATGTTTTATAGTGAATTGTACTGATTTATTTCTTTGTGTAAACTGAATTTGCTTGTAATATATTATTTTTAATATATTGCTGGACTTAGTTTCCTGATTTTTAAAAAAGGATTTTACATCTATGTTTATGAGAGTTAGCCTAAATTTTGCTTTGTAATGACCTTGTCAAATTTTGAAATAAAAGCTACACTGGCCTCATGAAATAGGTTGAAAAGTGTTTCCTGATTATTCCCTGAACAGTCTGTGTAAGACTGGCATCATTTCTTTCATAAATATTTGGTAAAATTTGCATGCCTTATGTTTCCTATATGGGATTTTATCTGTAAAAAAAATAGTATGGTGGGCCAGGCACATACCATATGGTATGGTGAGCTACTCAGGAGGCTTAAGCAGTTCCAGGCCAGCCTGGGCAACTTAGTGAGACCCTGCCTTAAAATGAAAATTAAAAAAGGGCTGGATATATAGTTCACTGGTAGAGTATCCTGAGTTCAATCCCTAATGCCATGAAAAAATATACAGAGAGAATTATTTTTAAACGTAATTCTTTTAAAGTTCTTCTTTTATAAATATTGGTTATCGTTTGCTTAGAAACTTCATCTGAAATTTTTACTTTATTAGCATAAATTAATTAAAATATTCTTTTATTATCTGCAGGATCAGTAGACATGCTTGTTTGCATCCCAAATATTGGTTTTTTGCATCTTCCCTTTTGTCTTTATCAGTAGTGACAGTCATTTAATTGTCTTAATAGCCTTTTCAGAGAGCTAGTCTGGCTTTTTTGTTCCTCTCATTATGCTCATTTCTTATTTCATAAATCTCTTTTATTTATTCTTTTCTTTCATCTACTTTCTTTGAGTTTATTTTTCTGTTGTTTTTCTAATTTCTCAAAATGGATGCTTAGTTCATTGATTTTTCAGCTGTTCTTTATGAATAATTCATTCAAAACTAATAAATGTGTCTTTAAGAAGCTTCAACCTTCAAGTTTTGATAAAAGTAATATTTTATTATCACTCAATTTCAAATATTTAAAAATTCCCATTATGATTTATACTTTTACATGAGTTATTTAGAAATGTATGCCCTAATTTCTGAGCATATGGACCTTCTAGTTGTTCTTGTTGTTGAGTTTGGAAATAATTCTACTAAAGACAAAGTGTGTGCTATCTTATTTTAATCTTTTTGAGGCTTGGTTCAAGCCTCTTCATTCTAGAAGTGTATTTTGCTAGGTTGGAAGTTATTTTCTTTTGCCTCTTTGAAAATACCTTTTCACTGTCTTCTGACTTTTCTTATTTCTCTCGAGAAAACCAGCCAGCCATTTGGCAGCAAACTGATTATATTAGACCACTTTCATTAGGAATTCATCCTGATGGTGATTGACACGTGTTCTGGGTATGCTGTTTTCCTTTCCTGCTCACAGCACCCAAGCCAACAACATTAATCAAGGCCTCATGGAGGATCTGATTTACCAATATGGAGTCCCCTTCCCACACATGCCCCCAAAGAAGACTTTTATATCAACAATGTAGTGACAAGGTGACAACGTGCTCATGACCATAAGATCTACTGGTTTTACCATAGGCTATGTCACCAAGAAGCTACTCATCCAAAAGAACACTGGGGTGGCTTTTTGAAGGCATTGTAAGGCAGTGCCTTAGAGATAATATATTGTCCTTCAGGGTGCAGTATCTACCTTAAACTGATGATGTGTCCCCGCAGGTGGAACATACTTATACAAGAACAAAGTGAGAGTGGTTTCCCTTATCATCATTCCCAAGGACCCACTAAACGAACATGTCTTTCCTATGCCCATGACTTTAGTGTCTGTAAGTCTGGAGGTTCCAATTGCCAGAGTGGGGACTCTTCCAGCAGGAGATACAATGAAGTCCAATAAAACTTAAAACTTTGGCTGTTGCCTAGTTATTTTGTTCTTCATATGCCTGTAAACCAGCAAGCAAAGAAGGAGCTAGAAAACTTGAAGGAACAACTGACTAACCATCTTTTTGTTTTTCTTTGTCAGTGCCTCAATTTATTTTTATTTTATTTTTATCAGTTTTAATCCATTATACATGACAGCAAAAAGCTTTTCAATACACTTTACACAAATGGAGTAGAGTTTTTCACTTCTCTGGTTGTACATGAAGTAGAGTCACACCATTTGTGTCTTATACATGTACCTAGGGTAATGATGTCCATCTCATTCCACCATCTTTCCTACACCTATGCCCCCTCCCCACCTCCCATTTGTCCCATCCAAAGTTCCTCCACTCATCCCATACCCTCCCCATTATGGATTAGCAACCACTTATCAGAGAAAACATTCTGCCCCTGGTTTGGGGGATTGGCTTATTTTGCTTAGCATGATATTGTCCAGCTCCATCCACTTACCTGCAAATGCCATAATTTTATTCTCTTTTATTGCTGAGTAATATTCCATTGTGTATATATACCACAGTTTCTTTATCCATTCATCTATTGAAGGACATCTAGGTTGGTTCCACAGTTAAGCTATTGGGAATTGATCTGCTATAAACATTGAAGTGACCGCATCACTGTAGTATGCTGTTTGTAAGTCCTTTGGGTATAGACTGAGGAGTAGGATAGCTGGGTCAAATGGTGGTTCCATTCCAAGTTTTCTAAGGAATCTCAATCTGCTTTCCAGACTGGTTGCAACAATTTGCAGTCCCATCAGCAATGTATGAGTGTGCCTTTTCCTCCACATCCTCACCAACACTTGTTGTTATTTGTATTATTGATAACTGCCATTCTGACTGGCATGAGAGGAAATCTTAGAGTAGTTTTGATTTGCATTTCTCTAATGGCTAGAGATGTTGAACATTTTTTCATATATTTGTTGGTTGATGGTTATCTTCTTCTGAGAAGTGTCTGTTCAGCTCCTAAGCCCATTTATTGATTGGGTTGTCTGTTTCTTTGGTGTTAAGTTTTTTGAGTTTTTTTCTATATCCTGGAGATTAGTGCTCTATTTGATGTGTGTGTGGCAAAAATTTGCTCCCAAAATGTAGGCTCTCTGTTCACTTCATTGATTCTTTCTTTTGCTAAGAAGAAGCTTTTTAGTTTGAATCCATCCCACTTATTGATTCTTGATTTTATTTCTTGCGCTTTAGGAATCTTGTTAAGGAAGTCAGGGCCTAATCCAATGTGATGAAGATTTGGATCTACTTTTTTCCTCAGTTAGGTGTAGAGTCTCTGATCTAATTCCTAAGTCCTTGATTCACTTTGAGTTGAGTTTTGTACATGGTGAGAGATAAGGGTTTAGTTTCATTTTGCTGCATATAGATTTCCAGTTTTCCCAGCACTATTTGTTAAGAGGCTATCTTTTCTCCAATGTATGTTTTTGGCACCTTTGTCTAGTATGATAACTGTATTTATGTGGGTTTGTCTCTGTGTCTTCTATTCTGTCCCATTGGTCTACGTGTCTATTTTGGTGCCAATACCATGCCATTTTTTTACTATATAGCTTTATAGTATAGTTTAAGGTCTGGTATTGTGATGCCTCCTGCTTCACTCTTCTTGCTAAAGATTGCTTTGGCTATTCTAGGTCTCTTATTCTTCCAAATCAATTTTATGATTGCCTTTTCTATTTCTATAAGGAATGACATCGGGATTTTAATTGGAATTGCATTGAATATGTATAATGCTTTCTGTAGTATGGCCATCTTGACAATACTGATTCTGCCTATGCAAGATCATGGGAGATATTTCCGTCTTCTAAGATCTTCAGTTTCTTTCTTTAGTGTCCTGTAGTTTTCGTTTTAGAGGTCTTTCACTTCTTTTGTTATATTGATTCCCAAGTATTTTATTTTTTTGAGGCTATTGTGAATGGGGTAGTTTTCCTAACTTCTCTTTTAGAGGATTCGTCACTGATGTATAGAAGTGCATTTGACTTATGGGTATTGATTTTATATCTTGCTACTTTGCTGAATTCATTTATTAATTCTACACATTTTCTGGTGGAATTTTTTGGATCCTTTGAGTAAAGAATCATGTTATCAGCAAATAATAATAGTTTAAGTTCTTTTCCTATTTGTATTTCTTTAATTTCTTTCATCTCTCTAATTGCTCTGGCTAGTATTTCAAGGACTATGTTGGATAGAAGTGGTCAAAGAGGGCATCCCTGTCTTGTTCCTGTTTTTAGAGGGAATGCTTCCAATTTTCCTCCATTTAGAATAATGTTGGCCTTGGGTTTAGCATAGATAGCATTTACAATGTTGAACTATGTTCCTACTATCCCTAGTTTTTCTCGTGTTTTGAACATGAAGAGGTGCTGTATTTTGTCAAATGCTTTCTTAGCATCTATAGAGATAATCATATGATTATTGTCTTTAAGTCTACTGATGTGGTGAATTACATTTATTGATTTTTGTATGTTGAACCAACCTTGCATCCATGGAATAAACCCTACTTGACCATGATATATCATTTTTAAAATGTGTTTTTGTATGCAATTTGCCAGGATTTTGTTGAGAATTTTGGCATCTATGTTCATCAGGGATATTGGTCTGAAGTTTTCTTTCCTTGATGTGTCTCTATCTGGTTTTGGTATCAGTATGATACTAACTTATGAAATGAGTTTGGTAGGGTTTCTATTTCATGTAATAATTTTCTATTACATGTAATAATAGAAAATTTTCTATTTCATGTAATAATTTGAGGAATACTGGTATTAATTCTTCTTTGTAGGTCTTGTAGAACTTGAATGTGAATCTGTCTGGTCCTGGTATTTTCTTGGTTGATAGGCTTTTGATGGCATCTTCTATTTCCTTACTTGAAATTGATCTGTTTAAATTGTGTATGTCCTCCTGACTCAGTTTGGGTTGATCATATGCCTCTAGAAAGCTGTTGGTGTCTTTGAGGTTTTCTATTTTACTGGAGTATAAATTTTCAAACTGGTTTCTAATTGTCTTCTGTATTTCAATAGTGTCCATTGTAATATTTCCTTTTTCATCACAAATTTTAGTGATTTGAGTTTTCTCCTTCTTTTTGTTAGGGTGGCTAAAGGTTTGTCAATTTTATTCATTTTTTTAGGACCAGTTTTTTGTTTTGTCACTTTTTGAATTTTTCTTGTTTCCATTTTATTGATTTCCACCCTGATTTTAATCATTTCCTGTCTTCTACTACATTTGGTGTTGGTCTGTTCTTCTTTGTCTAGGGCTTTGTGATGTAATATCAGGTCATTTATTTGTTGACTTTTTATTATTTTAATGAATGAGCCTAATGCAATGAATTTTCCTCTTTGCACTGCCTTCATGGTGTCCCAGAGATTTTGGTATGTTATATCAGAGTTCTCATTTACCTCTAAGAATTTTTTTTATCTCCTGCCTGATGTCTCTGTTATCCATGCATCATTCAATAGCATATTAGTTAGTCTCCAGGTGTTGAAGTAGCTTCTATTTTTTATTTTATCATTGATTTCTAATTTCATTCCATTATGGTCTGATAGAATGCAGGGTAGTATCTATCTATATATATATTTTTGTATTTTCTAAGACTTGCTTTGTGGCATAAAATATGGTCTGTTTTGAAGAAGAATCCATGTATTATTGAGAAAAAAGTGTATTCACTTGTTGATGGATGGAATATTGTATATATGTCTGTTAAGTCTAAATTATTGATTGTGTTATTGAGTTCTATAGTTTCTGTGTCTAGTTTTTGTTTGGAAGATCTATCCAGTGGTGAGAGAGGTGTGTTAAAGTCACCCAGTATTATTGTGTTGTGGCCTATTTGATTCTTGTAGTTGAGAAAAGTTTGTGTCATATATGCAGATGCCAAATTGTTTGGGGCATAGATATTTACAATTGTTATGTCTTGTTGATGTATAATTCCCTTAAGCGGTATGAACTGTCCTTCTTTATCCTTTTTCACTGACTTTGATTTGAAGAAATAGAAACTCCTGCTTGTTTTTGCTGTCCATGTGAGTGATACATTTTTTTCCCACCCTTTCACTTTCAGCCTGTGGATGTCTTTTCCTGGGTGATGAATCTCTTATAGGCAGCATATTGTTGAATCTTTTTTTTAAATCCAATCTGCCAATCTACATCTTTTAATTGATGAGTTTAGGCTATTTACATTCAGAGTTATTATTGAAATATGATTTGTAGTCCCAGTCATTTGGTTTATTTTTGGTTTTTAACTTGATTTGGACTCTCCTTTGATTGGCCTTTCCTTTAGTGTAGTTCTTTTTTATAATTTTCATTGTTGTTTTTCATTTCCTCCTCATGGAATAATTTGCCAAGAATGCTCTGTAGTGCAGGTTTTTCACTGTGAATTCTTTTAACTTTTGTTTATCATGGAAGGTTTTTATTTCATTGTTAAATCTGAAGCTTAATTATGCTCAATCTAAGATTCTTGGTTGGCATCCATTTTCTTTCAGATCTTGTTATATTTTGTTCCAGGATCTCCTAACTTTGAGGGTCTGGGTTAAGAAATCTGCTGAGATCCGAATTGGTCTCCCCCTATATGTAATCTGATTCCTCTCTCTTGTAGCCTTTAAAATTCTATCCTTATTCTATATGCTGGGCATTTTCATTATAATGTGCTTTGGTGTGGATCTGTTTTGGTTTTGTACATTTGGTGTTCTGTAAGCCTCTTGTATTTGATTTTCCAATTCATTCTTCATGTTTGGGAAATTTTCTGATATTATTTCTTTGAAGAGATTGTACATTCCTTTGGTTTGAAATTCTGTGCCTTTCTCTATCCTGATAAATCTTAGATTTGGTCTTTTCATGCTATCCCGTAATTCTTGTATGTTCTGTTCATGGTTTCTTACCATCTTCACTGTGTGTTTCTTACCATCTTCACTTCAGCTTTATTTTCAAGATTATATATTTTGTCTTCATTATCTAAGGTTCTGTCTTCCAAGTGATCTCATCTGTTGGTGATGCTTTCTATTGAGTTTTTTATTTGGTTTATTGTTTCCTTCATTTCAAGGATTTCTGATTGCTTTTTCTTTTTCTTCAGAATCTCTTTTTTTTTTTGAAGTAATCTTTTGCTACACATATTTACTCCCTTATCTCTTTGTTGGTGTGATCAATGGTTGCCTATATTTGCTGTTATTCTTTAATTTGAAGATCATTTTAATTATGTACAATTTGAACTCCTTCTCTGACATTTCATCAACTGTGCTGTCAATGGATTTTTTTATTGTAGTACCTTGGCTTGTTTGGGGCACTTTCTTCCCTTGTTTTTTCATGTTGTCTATGTGTCTTCCTTTCTTGCTATGCAGATCTAAGGTATTGCAGTTTCTATCCTATAATCTTACAGTGTCCTTGCAGATTACCTGTACCTTACCTAGGTGTTGGGCTTCCAGTCCCCAGCTGGTGTCCCAGGATGGATGCTACTGCCACTAAAGATAGTAGCAGCAGTAGCAGAGGTAACTCAAGATAGCACTGGGTGTGTCCCAAGATGGATGCAACCATTTTCAGAAATGGGGCTGAAAGGGCAGGTCTTATAATAGCTTTGGGCTGCCTGTTTGGAGGTGCAGTGCTGTGCTGTGCTGTGCTGCAGCAGGCAACTGCCTCCAGGCCCTGTCTGTTGTCCCAAGGTAAAGGCTACTATGTGGGAAGGGCTATGGCAATGGCTGCAATATCTTAAGATGGAGGCAGGCCAAGGGAGCGGCAGTGTGGCCCTCAGCTCTGCATAGGGGTGGTCCTGGGCCTAGGCTCTCACACAGGTCTGTGGGGGCAGTCCTGGGCCTGGGCCTAGGCTGGGCCTGGGCCTGGGCTCCTGTATTTGACTGACTATCTTGAGGATGTTGGCAGCTGCTGTATAATGGGGGAAAGGGGTATTATGTCTGCAACTCAGGGGATCAACTGAGCACTTGGTCCTCCCACAACCAGTTTTAACTAACAAGGGGCAAGTATTATCAACTGTGGCCCAATGAAGTCATGATAAGCTACCTACGTCTTCAGAAATGTTATCTAATAATAAAGGGAATGTAGCATGAATTGTATATAAACATCAGTTATAAAATCAGAAACATCTATAATTGTGGACACATAAATTGCCCAGTTAACTTTCCAAATTCAAGTTTTCCATAGGGACTAATCACCATTTTGAAAAGTCTATGTTGATATTGAGTGAACTTAATGTGAGGCAAGAGTGGATGCGAGTGACATAGAGATGAACTGTAAAGGACCATGTTGTTTGTTGCTCAAATCCCTTTGGATCTCTTTTTTTGTAATTTCTGTGTGCCCTTGGACTATGTGTACTTTCATTTCCAGTAGTCAGCATCTACGATTTTTCTTTTAAGGACTGCTCTTTGACCTCAGAAAATTCCAGAAGGATCTGAGTTTATATCCTCCCCCATCTGCTTCCCAAAGGAAGCCCTAATCAAAGAACATCAGAGGCAGGGTTATAAAAGCTCAACTCCATTTCCTTAGGTGGGAACAACTCCAAGGTGCAACCTTATGGGACAATCCTGAAGCCCACCCTCCACAGAATTTTTGCCTGAATCATCCTTGTTTGTCTCCCCTGTCTTGCTTTTCCTGCTCAATTTATGGTCTCTTCTTGGAGCATTTCCTTCAGAAGTTGTTTGCATGCAAATCCTCATCTCAGGATTTTCTGGGGACCCCAACCTAAGATACCCTTTCACATGTTTTCCTTCTCCAATAGACAAATTAGTAAATGTTTGGGGCTAATGAGGGAGGCTCGTTGATGCAATGGAAACATCTTTAAATGAATAGTAGATAAATTTGTTCTTAACGTTCACTCAACAGGTGTAGCCCTCTTCTTCCACAAGCTACACTTCAGCCATGTTACTTGACCCTTTTACTCCATCAAAGTTCTCCTCACTTCTCCCTCTTCTCTAGTTTCCAGATACTCCTTAAATTCTTTCTACCCTCTGAAACCAAATTCCTCTCACTCTGTTGCATAGTGACTTAGTCTTCCTTTGCCTCCCCCAATCAGTTCCAATCCTACTGAAGACTCATAAGTATGCTCTCCTCAACAGAAGTCACTATGCTCTGGCCTAGCCCTTACCAGCAGAGAAAAAGCAATCGTGCCAGTTGTCCTTTTCTTCACACACTTCTCTATACGTTATAATCTTCATATGTAGAAGGGAGTAATGTAAATCTTTACTTCCTCCTTAGAATGCAGAAACATTTGGTTGGTTTGAATTTTAAGAAATCCTTCCCTTCATACACATCTGCATAATACAGGATGGATTGTAATTGAAAGTTACACAAACGGGTTCCAGATGGGAGTGCCTGTATAACACTTTATAGATAATATTGTGGCCTTCTTTCCATTTTCTTTCTCGCTCTAGTACTCGTTAGTTTCCTCACCCTTTGCCCCTCAATCTGCACATAATTCAGACTTCTAGCACCTTTGAATATTTTATCTTCTCCTCTTCTCTTTCTTTATCTCCCTCTCCCATTTCCCTCCCCTCCAGTGGTGTGTGTGTGTGTGTGTGTGTGTGTGTGTGTAAACCAATGTTAAAGCATGAAGGAAATTTGATTTTCTTTGGAATTGCGAGAATGACAGATATTTGAATTAACTTGAGCCCAGAGAGTCCAAATCATTCAGATCAGGAAACACAAGGCCACAAGCCAGTTTCTTTAGAAACTTCATTGCCGAACTGAACTCTTTCTTTCAACCATCCTTATATCCATAATGACTTCCCTGTCAGTGACCAGAATAATGGTCACCAGGTTCACTGGTCACAAAACCAAAGGAAATATGACATTTTAGGGTCCTGCCATGATGGTATCACACCAGACCTCCTATAGAAATGTACAAAGTATATAAGCAATTGTTTTTAGGCATTTGACAACAGATAGCAGTTCTTGAGAGAGGAAAAACTCACAAGCTTTAGGATTACCTCATCTTTCTGCCTGGGAACAATGTCCCAATTCTGATAGAGTAAGCCACAGCCTAAGGAGAGCACAATCTCACTGTGCTCAGAGAGTGGAGATCAGAATTTAAAGTTGGTAAAGTGATCAGGATCTAGTAAAAAAAAAAAAAAAAAAGACATCAAAGAGGAGAGAACTGTGCAGAGGGAGGGAGTTCCCTATAAGTCCTTGGTGGGGGTTAGGTACACACATGGTGAGACTACATAAGGATTAGAAGATGGTTTGAGAGCAGAGCGGAGGTACTACAGGTCAAGAAGTGTTAGGTAGCACTGGTGTTCTAGCCCACTTAAAGTGGAAAGACTTCATTATAGCCCTGGGCGATCTGCAGACACAACAGAAATACCACAGTTTAGGAATAAGGCCTACTCTAGATCTGCCTCATACGAGGTCTAAAATGAAGCCTCAACAGTATCTGCAGGAAAGTTAGGCTCTGCAACTGGGATCCTGCTACCTTACAGGTGGTTGAGAAAAATTCCGAGTTTTCCACAGAACTGCCTTAACAATGTCAAAAACAAATCTACACAAGTTCAAGGTGACTAGCGAGTAATTGAGCTTCCTGCAGAGACAAAGTCAACATTCTTTGGGGGAAGAAAATAAAATCTAGAGTCTTTATATGTTCATCTGCAAGATCCAGTATAGAATAAAATAATTACTAGACATGCAAAGAAACAGGAAAATGTCACTCACAGACAACAAAAAGAAAATTCAAAATAGCCCAAATAATAGAGCTAGCAGTCAAAGATTTTAAGGTATATTTGGTTGTCTATTGCTGCATAACAAATTACCCCCAAAAGTTAAGGGCTTAAAAAATATAATAAACATAGATTGTCAGGGCTGGGGTTGTAGCTCAATGGTAGAGCGCTTGCCTAACATGCGTGAGGCCCTGGGTTCAATCCTCAGCACCACATATAAATAATAAATGAATAAAATAAAGATCCATCAACAACTAAAATAAATTTTTTTAAAAAACTTAGATTGTCTCACAGTTTCCACTGGTCAGGAATATGAGAGGGACTTACCTGGGTAGTTCTGGTTCACAGTCCATCCTGAGGTCACAGTCAGGATCGTGACTAGGGCTGGAGAATCAGCTCACAAGGTGGCTCAGTACATGGCTGTCAAGTAGATGCTGCTGTGAGCAGAAAACTCCAGGTCCTTGCTACACAAATTCCTACACATGGCCGCTCAAGTGTCCTCATGATGTGGCATCTGATTTCTCCCAGAGCGAGCGATCCAAGAGCAAGCAAGATGGAAGGCATAAAGCCTAGACCAGGGTGAAGACTGGGCTTAAAATTTTTTGCATGGGGAATTTTGTTTATTCCCTGAAGAGCAAAGGAGATAGGGATTGGAGACTGCGACCTTAATGAGAGTGATGTCTCATTTTCATTTTTGCTTGTTACCTGAACTGATCAGAACACTCTTCCCTTTGTATTATCCCGATCTTCAAGAAAATCTCCTACACATGAAGTTTTATGTTTTTGTTGATCTGGGGAACTTAAAAGGCAGGCAATGGCCACTTGCCCTTTCTTCCTCAAAATAATCCATCTAAATTTTGAGCCACTGAAATCCCCTAATCCCCTCCCTCGTTTACTGTTGTTAAGGGCCTGTGTGGTGCTT
Organism: Geosciurus inauris; assembly: GCA_004024805.1. Lineage (NCBI taxonomy): Eukaryota > Metazoa > Chordata > Mammalia > Rodentia > Sciuridae > Geosciurus > Geosciurus inauris. Next base: position 12,563 of record PVHX01016188.1, read on the forward strand.
CACTTGTGCACTGCTAATTTGAGATGGTATTCTTGGCCTCTCTCACCTAAAAAGAATCCTAGACTCTTTTCTAGAAGTATCAGTTCCTCTTCATTCATTATTTAGCTGCAATAACTTTGGGAGCTTAAATTGCCCAACTTCTGAGCGGTTATATAAGTTGGTAAAAATCAAAAAACCTTTTACTGATGCATTGAAATTTTGTTACCCCTGAAACTATAAGATTCACGTTGTGTGATAGGGCTTACTATCTACAACACTCAACATTACTCAGACTTAGCTAGCCCAAATTATTGATGTTGAGAGTTATCCAAGAAAATAGAATCTAGGTATACATAGTAAAAGGCTTACCTACGTCTGAATCTGGTGCATCATAAATTAATTTTCTGCTGTTATCTTCCATTCTTATGTTGGTTTTCTTCTTATAAATGTAATTCTTTCCTTGAAATTATTAATGATTGATGGCACCCCTCTGCCTTTTCTTCATCCCTAGAGTCCTATGATTGCAGCCAATCTTCCTGAATTAAAAATACAAATGTTTCAGTCCCTGAATAAAATATCTTTTTTTATCTAAGTAGTCTTCTTCTAATGGAAGTTGAATCATGAAGAAATAGGTTGTGGCTGTGATTTAGAAAGTCTGGGAAGAGTCCTGAGCATCTCCCTATTCATAAAGCTCCTCAGGTACTCCTGACAGGTTCATCTCGTCGAGAACCATTACACAAGAGAACTCCATATCTGCTTCTGAGAGAGAGGACGGTGCAGCTGTGAAAATGGACATCACTAACTGTGCCTGAGAACTGCCTTGGTTCTGGGGTAAGTTCCAAACCTGATGAGAGTGTCCTTTGCAATCAAAAAAAAAAACCACACAGGGCTGGGGTTGTAGCTCAGGGATAGAGCACTTGCCCCTCACATGTGAGGTATGGGGTTCGATTCTCAGCACCACATAAAAATAAATTAATTAATTAAAGGCATTGTGTCCATCTACAACTAAAAATATCTAACACACACACACACACACAAACACATACACCATGTTTTAGGGTCCAGCCATAATGATATCACACAGCCCTCCTATAGAAATGTACAAAATATATGAGCAATTGTTTTCAGGTGAATCATGGTATCCAGATATGTGGTCAAACATAAGCCTAGATATTACTGTGAAGATATCTTTCAGATGAGATTAACATTTAAATCAGTAGATTCTAAGTAAAGCAGCTTATCTTCCACAGTGGTGAGACTCATCCAACCAAGAGAGAACAGACTTAAGTACCACGAGAAAGAGGGAATTCTGCCAGCAGGCTGTCTTTAGACTCAGCTACAACATCAACTCTTCCTTGGGTCTCCAACCTGCTGGACTCTCCAATAGATTTGAACTTGCCAGCCTCCACAATTGTGTAAGTCAAGCCTTTAAATAAATCTGTTTCTCTGTTCTATCTTGATAGATGCTAGATAGGTAGATGATGATTGATAGATGATAGATCAATGGATAGATGATAAAATAAATAGATGAATTTCTTTTTTTTTTAAATTGGTTCTGTTTCTCTGAAGAATCCTGACTAATCTATATGCATTTCTTAGTTTCACACCCGTGGTCATTTTTAATGTTGTCAGGCTTATCTCTGTGTTGCTGCTGACTTTCCCCTTTTGGTGTAACCCAGGAGAGAAGAGCCTGCACATCGCTTTCCTGCACAAGATCAGATTTGGATTCCTCAGTTAATCAAGCCTGTCCCAGCGTAAATTGGACTCCATGGGGGTGCAGAATCATGACCTTGAAAGAGGTCATAGTTTTTGAAGAATACAACACAGACTCAACAGAACATGACTACTATGATCTGAATGTGACTCCCCAAATTCTTCCTTCAGAAAAGTAATCTCCAGTGCAACAGTGTTGGTAGGTGGGGCCAGGTGTTCTGGTACAGAGGGCTTCGTCCTCATGAATGGGTTAATGTTGCTGTAGGAATGCCTGGCAGGAGTGGGTTTGCCCCTTTCCACTTCTGTCATGTGAGGACCCAGAACTTCTCTCTGGGCCTCTCATTGTAGAACCAAGGTGCTATCTTGGAACCAGAAGAGTATTGATCTTAGACTTCCCAGCCAGAACTATGAGAAATAAATTTCTGTTCTTAATAAATTGCTCAGTCTCTAGGATTCTGTGATATCAGCACAAAATGAACTAAGTGTAACAGAGACCTACAGGCTGGACAAGATGTTGGTGCTGAAATTATGGGATACGTTTAAGACTGAGTGCAATGAATAACTTTGAACAGGTGTGAGTAAATTTAAAAAAGGTATAGTATCAATATAAACAGTTGTTCTGGTTTTGTCTGCCTTTTTTTTTTTTAATTCTCCCCAGGCCTCTAGGATTCAAAGTTCTCCTGACATTTGGACTCGTGACTCTCAATAACAGTTTCTAATACAATTAGTTTCTTCCCAACTACATTGCTTAGGAGTTCACAGGAGCAAAAATTCTCATGTCTCCTCAGCTAAAATGGAGTATAAAAACAAGAAACACTCCCTTTCTTATTTTTTTCCTTAAGTTTTCCTGAGTCTTTTTGCAGGCTCTTTCAGTTATGAGGCACAGAAATGTTTTCAAAAATTTGACAACCCGTGAATCAAAGTGAGAAACAACACACTTTCAAGCCAGTTAGTTATCCCGGGAGCTTTTCTAAAATATACCCATCGCTTCTGTGGATCCATGTTTTCACTCATTTCTCTCTACGCCTCTTCCCACCCACCAGTGCTTCAGATCCCCTAGCCTGTCCATACTCTCAACCAAATTTAAGGGAATAAGGACCAAACTGATCATTTCTGATGGATTCTTGGATGAGTCATCAGTTATGCCGCGAAAATAAGCAAGAGTCAAATGACTAGTTAACTAAGGAGTGAAGTGTTTGATTCATTAGCAGCTCATCTGTTTCTTTCCCCTTTTTCTTTTCCACATCTTCCTTCACTTATCCATAACCTTAATGAATGCAAGAATCATTCCCTTTGCTCTCATACTTTGATTGCATGCTCTAATGTAAGCTCAGAGTTCCAGAGTGTATGGGATTTCCTGACTCCAACATTCAGAAAATGTCTCAAGCTTCTCAGTCCAATCAGGAGGCTTGAGGGAAAAGCTATTTAGGGGGAAAGAAGGAGCCTAGATTCTCTCTGTGCTGTTTCTCACAGATCTCCCTAATGCTCCTGTGGCAGGCAATAACCCTTATTCCCAACCATAGACTTTATTTGTCAAACGTCCAAGGAAGACAAATACTCTGCACTTTTTGTTTCTGCCTGAATAGGATCATAAATGTTTCAGCTTCTAGGGTTCCTAGCTGAGTACAGTGAGTTGATGTTCTGATGATCTGGTCAGAAGCCCCTGTTGACCTAAATCAAGTCAGTGATTTGATTCAAGCACCTATGCCATCACACTTTTGACAAGCAAAACCTGACATTTTATGCATTCAACCATCTTGAGGCAGTACTGAGGAAATTAGGACTTGGACAAAAACACCAAAATGTTTACCTACAGGCTAGGGATACAGTATAGTGGCAGGGCACTTGCCTACATGTGCAAGGCCCTGGGTTCAGTCCTGCAAAGAAAAAGAAGAAGAAGAAGAAAAATGGTTTACCTTTTCTCCATTTCTGATCCCAAAATGAAACTTTGGGAGTTGAGCTATGGTCCTATGATGTCCCTTACATAGATTACTAAGAAATTATTTTAAAAGTCCTTTGAGAAGGGGATGTGATGGGAGGTTTGAAAATCTGGGACTTCAAGAGAAGGTAATAATTTTTTAAATTAAAGAAAACTGAAATGCTCAGCTTCTTCTCTTTCCCAAGGTTTATGGTGGGGCAAGTATTAACAGCAAGGGACCATCTTTTTCCACAGAAACCTCTTCAAAATGGAGTATGTCACTCTTCATACCCTGATTCCATTTTTATGTCCTTAAACTGGGTGAGAGGTTTTTAAAGTCATTGAACAGATTCTTAAACATTTATTTTGATATTTTCATATGATGATTTCCTTTAGAATTTCCCATCCACATAGTGCCTTAATGTTTTCACCAAAACTTTAATTTTGACATCCTCTTATATATGAATAAAATTACATACAGAACTATAGGAAAATAAAGGCAAATCCATAAATATAGAAGATATTTGAACAGTCTTTTAAAACTGGCATCCAATAGACAACATCAGTAAACATCTATAAACTATTTATTTATTTTTATTTATTTATTTATTTTTGGTACTAGGGATTGAACTCAGGAGTACTCGACCACTGAGCCACATCCCCAGCCCTATTTTTTTTGTGTGTTTTATGTAGAGACAGGGTCTCACTGAGTTGCTTGCTTAGCGCCTCGCCGTTGCTGAGGCTGGCTTTGAACTTGCGATTCTCCTGTCTCAGCCTCCCTAAGTGCTGGGATTACAGGCTTGAGCCACCGCGCCTGGCTTATAAACTATTTAGAATAAACAAAATTCAACAAAATATTTACAGGAAAAAATAAAATACTTTTTCAAAAGATACAGAATAAAAGGTGAATGTAAGCAGGTATTTATGTATCTGAAGGAGAAAACTCAGCATTGTAAAGACAGACGTCAACTGTCCTTCACATCAGTCTGTAAACTCAATGCGATCCCAATTGAAGCCCTAACAGGATTTTCAGGAAGTTTGATTAAACTGTGCTAAAATGGCAATGGAAAAATAAAGGCATGCTAATAGTTTAGATGATTTTAAAAGAACACAGGTGTATGTGAGAGGAGGGGAGATCTTTGTTTGCCCTTTGAGACAAAATATATCCAAAGCTCTAGAATTTAGAACAGTGTAACTGAAATTTTAAAACGCACTGAATAGGCTCAACAGCAGAATGTTAATGACTGAGGAAAGAATGAATTTGAAGATATTTTCAGAAAGAAATGAGGAAGGTGATGGAGGAAAACAAAGAAAAAAACCTAAATCAGATTTTAAACAAATAGCTTTTGTATGCTAAAATTTTCCAAGTTTCACCAAAGACATAAACCTACAGATTCAGGAAGGTGAGAGAACTTGAGATAAGAAAACAAGCAAAGAACACAAGCTACACCCAGGTACATCAAAATCCAGCTGCTACAGACTAAAGATAATGAAAGCAACCTTGAAAGTAGTCAGAAGAAAACAGAACATACCTACAGGGCCCCACTCAAGTGCATAGATTTCTCATCAGAAACTGTGGAGCCTGAGAAACTGACACAGCGTTTTTAAAGTGCTGAAAGAAAAGACCTGTCAACCCAGAACTCTATATTCAGCAAAAATATCCTTCAGGAAAAAAGGTGAAATAAAGACATCCTCTTCTGAGAAAACTAAGACTTCAGAGCCAGCTGACCTGCCCTAAGAAAACTGCAAAATGAAGTCCTTCCAACAGAAGAAAAATGAGACGAGAAGACTCAGAACTCCATGAACACAGTGAGGGCAGCTGAAATGATAAACACTAGGTAAGTACCACAGTCAATTCTTCTCTTAGATTCTTTAAAATATGTTTGATGGTCGGTAGCATAAATCACAACACTAGTGGAATCTTCCATGTATGTACAAGTAATATATGACATCCATAATATAAAGTATGATGCTGAGAGGTGGGAAGATTTCTATATTTCAACTAAGATGCTAAAATAATGGTTTTAAGTAGAAAGTGCAGTTATGTATTTTTCAATCCCTAGAGCAACCACTAAAAATATACATAGAATTATAATCTAAATCACAATAAATTAAAATGCAAATTTTAAAAATATTCAAGTAACTCTAAAAAAGGCATGAAAGGAGAAATATAAGCAAAATACAAAGGGAGTATATATGAACAAACTTATCAAGTGATATGCCTAAATCTAAATATACCCATGATTACCTTAGAAAGAAGAAGATGCATTTATATGTACGAAAGCAGAAAAATCGCTATGGCATATTATCATGTAAAAAGTAAGTTGCAAAACAAAACTCCCATTATATATAATACCAGTTACATTTTTAAGATATTTGTTACATTTTAAAGATATTCCTACATGTTTGTGAACATTTGCATTTCTAACTGAATGTGTATGCATTAGGAAAGGTCTGGAGGTGTGCTTACCATCAAGAATTCTTAAAAGGTCATGGGGATTATAAAGGAGAAGCAGTGTCAAGAGGACCTTTCTTCTGCATAATTTTAACATTTATGACAAAATTTTATCTATGTATTACTTTGTCATTAAAAATTAAATAACATGGAATGATTTTTTAAAAAATATGTTATTCGGGGGCTGTGGCTGTGGCTCAGCGGTAGAGCGCTTGCCTTGCATGCATGGGTCACTGGGTTCGATCCTCAGCACCACATACAAATAAATAAATAAAAATAAAAAGATATTGCATAAAAAAATATGTTATTCGCATTGTACAGGTGACACTACCATCTTGGACTTAATATGCATCTAGGTCCTCTGACTCAGTTGTGTATCCAATTGTTCTTCAGCAGAATTTGTCAAAGGATATTATTAGCATTTGATCTATTTCCTGTCTGTACTATTTATCTTCTACTATCACTTTTCTTCTCTTTCTGAAATTTAAATCCTCAGGTCTGGAGCCCTTGAATCCTAAAACTTGTGGATATGATCTCCTTTTCTTTCACTCACTCCTGCATCATACCACTTTTGGAGAATTTAATGTTTTCAAAACTTTTAAACTTTTGTTTTGTTTTCAAAACTTTCAAAAATTTTGTTCCCAAGTATGCCCTGTATATTAAATATTTTAAGCAGTTTCTCCACTGCCACTTTAAAAGTAGCTTTGGAGTAATGTTTTCAAATGGTAAGTACTGGTCATTAATGGGTCATAAAACTTATGTAGTAAATATCAATTCACTTTTTTAAAAATAAAATTGCTTTTTTTTTCCCCTAAAGATCAGTTTCAGGTTCACAACAAAAATGAGAGGAAGATCTCCCACATACCTGGAGCCTCACACAAATGTAGCTTCCCACATTATCAAAATCCCTACCAGAGGGGTATAATTCCACATCATGATCAGTAGAAGCCCAGAGTTTACATTAGATTCACTCTTTTTTTAAAATATATTTTTAGTTGTTGACGGACCTTTATTTTAGTTATATGCAGTGCTGAGTATCAAACCCAGTGCCTCACACATGCTAGGCAAGCGCTCAACCCCAGCCCCTAGATTCACTCTTGGTGTTGCTTACACATTCTATGATTTCAACAAAAGTAAATTGACATGTAGCAATCATTATAGTATTACACAGAGCGTTTTCATTACCCTAGAAATCCTCTGTGCTCTTCCTTTTCATCCTTCCATCCACTGTAAACTCCAGCAGCCACTGATCCTTTTTTTACTGTCTCTAGGATGTCATACAGTTGGAATTACAGTAGGTATCATTTTCAGATTGACTTCTTTCCCTTAGTAATATGCACTTAAGTTTCCTACATGTGTTCTCATGGCTTAATAGCTTACATCTTTTCAGCACTGGATAGCATTCCATTGATTGGATGTTCCAGCTTATTTATCCACTCACTGAGAGACGACATCTTGGCTGCTGCCATATCTTGGCAATTATAAATAAACATCCATGTGTAGGTTTATGAGTGGACATAAATTTTTAACTCTTTGAGTAAATACCAAGGACTATTATTGCTGGGTTATGTGGTAATAGTATGTTTGGTTTGGGAGAAAATAGCCAAATTATGGTTTAGAGTGCTGTGAGATTTGCTTTTCTGTTAGCAGTGACTGAGATTCCTGCTGCCCCACAACCTTGCCAGCATTTGGTGTTGTCATTGCTCTGGATTTTGACCCATTTTACTAGGTGTGTTATAACATTTCATTGCTGTCTTAATTTGCATTTCCCCATGATATATAATATGGTCCATCTTTTTGTATGCATATTTGCCATCTGTATCTTTGGTGAAATATCTATTTTGGCCCTTTTTTGTTTGTTTCTTTTGGTACTGGGGATTGAACTCAGGGACACTGGACCACCGAGCCACATCCCCAGCCCTATTTTATGTTTTATGTAGAGACAGGGTCTCACTGAGTTGCTTAGCACCTCGCTGTTGCTGAGGCTGGCTTCGAACTCACGATTCTCCCATCTCAGCCTCCCAAAGTGCTGGGATTACAGGTGTGTGCCACTGCGCCCGGCTTGGCCCATTTTTAATTGGATTGTTTGTTTCCTTATTGTCAAGTTTTAAGAATTCTTTGTATACTTGATATGCAAATCCTTTATTAAATGTCTGCATTGTCTGGTTTGTGTTCTTCTCTTGCCACATTTATTTTTAAAGAAATGGAATAGAATAGAAAATATTCATCATTAATCTGAAATTCAAATTTTACTGGGTCTCCTGGGTTTTGTCTGCTAAGTCTGATAACCCTAGCTACCATGTCCCCTGAGTACCTCTCATAAAATATGCATCAGAAGTGGAGCATGGCCTGGAGTTGTTCCCAATGATTGGGGAAGACTAGTCTAACTACCTCACATACATGGAGTCAGACAGCATTTGTTGTTTTGTGACTGGCATATTTCACTTAACATGAAGTCCTCAAGGTTCATCCATGTTTCTCTATGTTGAAGAATGCCCTTCCTCTTTAAGAATAAATAATATCTCATTGTATGTATACAGCATATTTTGCTTATCTATTCATCCATTAATGGACCCTTGGGCTGCTTCCATGTTTTAGCTATTATGAATAATGCTGGTAAGAACATGGGTGTACAAATATCTTTTTGAGACTCTGACTTTAATTATTTGGGATATATAACTAGAACTGTAATTGCTGGATAATATGGTAATCCTATTTTTAATTTTTTAGACTCACCATAGTATTTCCTGTGTGGGAGTATTTATACACCCACTCTTATTGATCATTGGTTGAGGACTCCCTTGGTACTGCTGGGAGAATGTTCCCTGGCCATTCAGTCTTTGGGCACAGTCACAAGTACTTGCCTTAAGCTTCTGCCTGTGGGAATGCTGGATGCAAAGGAGAAGTGCATGGGGCACCAGCAGATTGGGCTGCAATGGTCCTCATCATATAACAAGGCTGACATGCCCTGAGACATCCACATCCCTACATTGTCCTTAGTTTCCTTTGGTCTCGACAGTCAACTTCCTTAAGGGCTTATTAGCTCAAGTTGATGCTAAAAGCACAGGAAATGTGAGTCCATGATAATGGAAAAGAGTTCTTTGTGTGACATATATACTGTCATCTGTTTTCTTGAGGAAGTAGTCTCCATATGGCCCAGAAATTAAGAGGGGACATCTATCTCTTTCATTCAGTGTCACTCATTGCAATAATCTTAGACTACAGTCAGACCATGCATTGGGCACCTACCTGATCTTAAGCAAAGTGCCTCAATCATATTGAGCTCTGGAAAAGAAGGTCATAAGAGGAGACAGAATAAAAAATAACCTTATTTGAACTGCTTCACTAGGAATGACTTATTTTACAGTGAAGGTCTCTGGTCACAGAACTGGAAGTCTTATCCGGAAACTGCCTGGTCCAGTATACTAATACATTTGCTAGGCCTTCTCACTTCCAGTGGTTGACCATTACCACAAGAAAGGAGAGAGGAGACTGCAGCAGTGTAACATCAGTCAGGGATCTCTTAGGAAAAGAGATGTACTCCTAAGGCCAAGTATTAAGAAAGGGTTTTAATACTTGGACTCAGAAGCTTATGCAATGATTAAGAGGTTTGGGGGAAACAATTATGGGGACTGCTATTGCTGCTTTCATAAAGTCAGAAAGGACAGAATTCCAGGAAAGCTGCTGACAACAGTCCCAGCTGCCTGCAATACCCAAACTGGTGATTCTCAGGAAGTTGCCCAGAAGCTGGAGCAAATCATATGCATCTCATATGTCCAAGCAGCTGTTCACAACTGCCAAAAGGGGTGCTGACACTTCTACCTTCTGAACATCCTATGGATGCCTTTAATTGGCAGACTCCAACCCAGAGCCATGCAGGAAAGTGACACTGGGAAATGAAGCTCCAGACTTCCTGGCATTGCAGAGGGGAGATGGGCATGGATGACACCTAGGTGACAAAGACATTCTAGTACAAGAGAATTTAAGCAAGTACCTATATCAAGTGTGGAAGGCACTCAATATACCAAAGCCCTGTAACTCCTTCTGTTATAGGGAAGAATCCTATGAACATTATTAGAATCCTTAGGACAAATTAAATCCAAGCAGATGTCATAGCTCAATAACCCAGTTAGCTTCTGTTTCCTTCTCAAATGTCAAACTACCTAGAAGTTTCAAATATGAATCTGACACACACATAATCCCATGTGGCATTGACTATTTTTCCGGTACAGCCCAGTAGTGCCCTCAAGCATAACTACACTCTTCAAAGCTCAGACCCAAGAGAGCAAGGTCCAGCAGGAGGCAGGAGCTTCCTCTTTCTGGCGTCTAAGTGTCCCTTGGGGCAGCCCTTTGAAGGGCTCAGAGCCTCCCTGATGGCTGACACAAATATCTACTGCCATGTGCTTTTGCTGACACCAGAGGACTATGGCCTGAACCTAAGGCCCCACAGGACAGTCATATCATTGTGCAAACAAAATAAAAAATGACATTTAGTTCACCACCCACAATATAAATGCACATTTAAGATCAAGAAACCATTTGTTACACTTGCAGATGTCTAACTGGGGAGACCGGGGAGATGTTGGTATAACAAATACAGGAAAGGAAGGAGATTTAGAGGAGGAGGTAAATACAACTGGACAAGCTATTTAAGTATTTTGTAGGACAGCCAGGCAAAAGCAGCTACAGGGCCTTGGAGCCAGGATTCTGTCTGTAGGAATGCTAGGTGCTAAGGGAAAGTGGACAGGGCACCAGCAGAGTGGACTGTGATGGACCTCATCATATAACAAGGCTGGCATGCACTGTAACACCCACATCCCCACATTATCCTTAGTTTCCTTTTGTCTACAATACACAAAAACTCAGCATGCTTAGCCCTTCTCAGATTCACTCTTGTTCCTTCATGAGCTTCATGCCCTGAGAGCAACACCACTACAGTCACCTCCCGGGTCCCCCGCAGGTCTGTCTCCCTCTCCACCCCACTCTTCCCTTATACCCTGCCCACTATCAACCAAACTGTTTACAAAAGTACTGTGCATGTTCTGGTCAGGGTGTAGTGACTGGGTCACCACACAAGACTCACTTGCTTAATATTTGTTGAGTTGAACTGAATTAAACTTATAGGAAAGACTGATACTGTTTAAATTATTACACATTCAGCTACATCCAGATCAGATTTAAGGAGAAGCCAATCAGAGTCCAGGCTGAGCCAAAGCTAGAAGAAACCAGTTATGCCTGAGGTCCTGGCCTGATACCTTCAAAATTCCCCTTTAATTATGCTGTATCCTGACCTTCCTGTTAACAAATCCTCATCTACCAGCCAACTGCCAACTGCTGTGATGCAGAAAGAAGGACCTAGGTAACATGCAGACACTGCAGGCAAATGTGAAGGCTGGAGTTCTGGCTTAGGAAGCAAATAACTCCATCCCCTCCTCAGCTTTGCACACTGGCCTGGTTGTGCTTTTCCCAGGTCTGAGACAATATGTGGTTAATTACTGTGGCTTCCAACTTCCCATTTAATCTTCCTGCCTGACTCAGGTGTGCTATAAATGGTAAGTTGCATGTATGAATACAGGCTCAAAAGAAAATGGTCAGACATTATTACTTATGTACATATATGACTGCATGACCAATGTAATCCTATAACATGTACAATCAGAAAAATGAGAAATGATACCCCATTTATGAATGATATATCAAAGTACATAAATGCACTCTACTGTCATGTATAACTAATTAAAACAAATTTTAAAAATTATAAAGTAAAAAAAAATGGTGCTGTGGAGTGGTCTAATCAGAGGTGTTGACACTGGACATTCACCAGTTACCTCCCAAAGAACTGAGGTTCTTGCCCCGAGACTAATTCTAGGATATTTAGCAACTACATATCATTATTATCTAATATAAATGCAAATATTTGATGTTAAGAACATAATTCACGCCATCAGCTCCAAGCACCATTGCAATAAAAAACAAATATTCATACTCTTTTGAGCATAAGTGTTAGGTCTGTTCGGGGTCCAGGATGTCCATATAGGGGGACCGGTCAGAGCAGCTGCAGTCAGGGCAGCTGCCGATCGGAGCGGCCAGCCAGACGCTGACGTCACCAGTAGACGAGCCTCCTGTCAATCAGTGGGTTTTTCCTGACCTATCCAGGAAGGACTCTGGCCTTCTCTTCCTGCCCCCAAGCCCTCGCCTTCCTGACCGGGCCTTTTGAAATTGTCCGTATGCCCAAACTGCAGCGCCACTCTCCCGGACACACTCTGATGGACGGGAGAGTTCAGCCCGAGAGCGTGTATTTCTAATAAAAGCCTGTCCAGCGGTTCTGCTTTACTTCCTTCTGTTCATTTGACTTTACAATAAGACTGTAAAAGGGACTTACAGACGCTGCTTTTACTAAAAATCAGTTGTCTTGAGAGAGGAAATAACCCTGGAAGAGAATCTCAGGGAGTTCTCAGAGATGGGGGTTACTTAGCTCAGGACCAGCAGGGTCCTGGACTTACATGATGAAAGAGAGCTTACAGAGTTTTATTTAGAAAAGAAAGGAATACACATTCAAGGGAGAATGTGGGCCATCTTGAGAGTGAGACATGTTCTGGAGGCTCCTGGCTCTTCTTTCAAAGGAAACTTGGTGAGGGTTAGGTATGGGATTGAATGTAGGGATAACATAAGTCTGGTGATCTTGATATGGTTTATGGTGGTCTGGTCATTCTTAGGATCCTTACACGGATGCGGTCTCCATTCTCTCATCAATAGATAATGCAGGAAAATCCCCTAAATTATAGGTTTCTTAAGATATTTGATCTCTCTGAGGTAGAATAGAAGAAATGAGAAACAGGTAGAAAGGAGACATAAAGGAAGGATAAGAAATGAAATTTTGGTTGAAGTTCCACATACTTTTCCAGGCCTGTCACTCCCTACATCAGACTCTTTCCCAGGCCTGTCACTCCCAAATTCCTTGTAAATCCACTTGTGCACTGTTCCAGACAGTGGGGACTTGAAGATCTGATGTCACCCTGCTATTAGTCAAAAGTCAAGAGGTGGGCCTTGGCAGGACTCTCTGGAAACTTCTCTGGGATCCTCAATAAAACTGGAATGTAGGAGAGGTGTTGTCTGTCTCTTCTCTGAGAGGACCCACTCATTCCCTTGAGAGTGTCCCCTTTCCCTTTCCTCTCCTTTCAATAAACTCATTCCTATTACTCTAAGCAACATGTCTGAAATCTTTCTGACTTGGTCACGAGAATCAGGGTTTGAAAGGGGGGGAATCTTTGTGGTACCTCAGTTTCTCAGAAGGCCCCAGCCCTGTAACAAAGTGATAAAGACTTCTCTGGAGTCACTTTGCACAACCAGACCAGAGAGAATGATCCACCAGACCACAGTTCAACCAAAACTACTTAATTATGCAGATCTCTTGCCCCTGCCCCAATTCTCACTCTGTTTGAACCTAAAGCTCCTGTTTGTTACAGGTTCAGTGGGTTCTTGTGCTCTCCATCAGAAAAATCAGATAAAGGCACCATCAATGGAATAAGACTCCATTGAGACTTCTTGATGGAGCAGAAAGGAAACACAGTATCAACCAAGAGAGTCAGATTGGCTCTCCAGACAAATGAGAGAGCAAGTTTTATTCATGTGAAAGGTTAGCAGGGGTGGGCTAGAGTTTAGGAATGTTAAGTGGCTTTAGGTGTTTTCCACAGGTATGTTTTTCTTTTCCTGAGTGAATGCTTTAACCTTGAGGGTAGGGTGGTCAGCAGTTCATCCTAGTGCCAAATATTATCTCTCTCATTTTGTTCCTGCATCCTGTATAAACATCTCTGCCCTGTGATAAGGGTGAAAGGTGTTAAGAGAACACATGGGCCAGGTGCCATGGCACATACTTGTAATCTCAGTGGCTCAGGAAGCTGAGACAGGAGGATTGCAAGTTCAAAGCCAGCCTCAGCAAAAGCAAGGTGCTAAGCAACTCAGTGAGACCCTGTCTCTAAATAAAAAATCCCAAAATAGGGCTGGGGATGTGGCTCAGTGACTGAGTACCCCTGAGTTCAATCCCTGATACCAAAAAAAAAAAAAAAAAAAGAAAGAAAGAAAGAGAGAGACAGAACACATGGAAGAGAGCGAATCATGGCAACAAGTTAAGGGCCTGGTAGTTTGCTGTCTTGGTAGCTCATCAACAGATGTTAACCTTTATGTTGTTTGTCCATGAAGAGTCACAGTGCATGCATCCTGGCCTTATTGGTGCTCCTGATCACTAAAGCTAATAAAGTTGCTTGAGGGGGATGGGTACAGTGCATTCTGAGCTTTTAGTAGCTAACAAGCCCTGAGTCAAGGGCCAGGGATGCCTTTGCCCCTTGTTCCCACGTGGTCCCTGACTATCTCACTGCCAGCTCCCCAAAGGCAAAGCTGAGATGCTGGACCTACTTTCCCTCCCCCAATATGGCCATATTGATTAAAGTTCTCTTCCTGATTTTCACCATTGTTTTTCTGCTTAGTTTTAGGGGAGAGTATCCAGGCCTGTTTAGCTGGGACCCCTGGAGTCAGACCTCTGGCCAAGGAGTCTGGAGACAAGACAGCAAAAGATGATCTTTCAATTCCATCTATTTACCATTGCAACAGAAAAACAGAAACTCTCTTATTTTCTTTTGAAACCAAGTCTCTGTGTCTTCCTCTAAGACACACTCTTAGAAAAACTAATATCTCCTTTTGCCCCAGACTGGTAGTGTGTCAGCCAGATGTGTTTTGTAGACCCAAAGTGTTGTTTTAAAATATGAATTAGCCAGGTGTGGTAGCACACACCTGTAGTCCCAGCTACTCAAGAGGCTGAGGCAAGAGGACAGCTGAGTCCAGGAGTGGACTGAGGTCTGCTCAGTTTGAGCAACATAGTGAGACCCTAACTCTTTAAAAACGGTTTTTTAAAGAGCCAGGCATGGTGGTGCACACCTGTAAACCCAGCTAATGAGGATTCTGAGGCAGGAGGATCACAAATCCAAGGCCAGCCTGGACAATAGCAAGAACCTGTCACAAAATAAGAAATCAAAAGGGTTGGGGATGTAGCTTAATGGTAGAGAGCCCTAAGGTTCAATTCCCAGTGTTACCTGAATCACAGATTCTACCATTCACTACTCAATCAAAGCTCAGAAGACAGGTTGGTGAAGGAAAACAGGCTTATTCAAAGCTGGCTCTGGGAAAGATAGAGGAGGCCTTTTCTGTCTCAAATCTCCATATTGGGTGGGAGAAGGCAGAGGGGTGCTAGGGGCACAAACAGCTTTTATGAGGGGGAAAAGTCGGGTACAGTGAGACAAAAGGCAGGAAATCCACGCACTGGGTGGGAGCCCTCTTCTTCCGGAACACCTTCATCTCAGAGCCTCTGAATCTTTTCCTTCCTCTTCCCATCAAAGGGAACTTTGACCTCCTAGGGCCAGCCCCTGCATTTCCTTTTTTTTTTTTTAATTTAATTATTTTATTTAAATGCATTTCAAGTCATAGTACATATACAGAGCTCAGTTTTTCCATTTCTCTGGTTTCAAATCAGATAGAGTCACATTATTTGTGTCTTCATACCTACACCAGGGGCAATAATGACCCTCTCAATCAACCATCATTACTATACGCATTACCCTTTCTTTCCTCCCACCTCCCCACTGCCGCATCCAGAGCTCCTGCATTTCTGCTATGTTTCCCATTCCCATCCCCCTTATGTATCCTCATCCACTAATCACAGAAAATAAAATTATGGCATTTACAGGCAAATGGATGGAATTGGAGAACATTATGCTTAGTGAAGTAAGCCAATCCCTGCATTTCCTTTTGAGATAGATATCTTATCTTTTGAACTGAGGAGAGGCATCACAGAGGGTTTCTTTAGAATTTAGTCTCCCATGTGAGGGAAATGGGTTGTTAAAGATTGGGGGGAAATACCAGGGGAAACTTTGAGAGGCGAGGAAGAGAAGTAAATAACTAAAAACAACAACAACAACAAAATTTACCAAGGGAATTGGAGGAAATAACTTTGTTAAAAAAAGAAAAAAGCCAGGCATGGTGGTGCATACCTGTAATCCCAGCGCTTTGGGAGGCTGAGACAGGAGAATTGCGAGTTCAAAGCCAGCCTCAGCAACAGTGAGGCACTAAGAAACTCAGTGAGACCCTGTCTCTAAATAAAAAAACACAAAACAGGGCTGGGGATGTGGCTCTGTGGTCGAGTACCCCTGAGTTCAATCCCTGGTACCAAAAAAAAAAAAAAAAATTGTTCTGTTACACAGCACCAAAGGAAAAAGGAAAGAGAAAGAAACAAAAAAGAAAACCGAATGAAATATGAATTAGTTGTTGTCTTACTGTATTTTCTATTGCTTTAACATAATCACTGAGACTAGGTGGTATATAAAGAAAAAAAGTGTATTTAGCTCACAGTTCTAGAGGTGGGAAGATCAAGATCAGATATTCACATCTGGTGAGGGTCACATTCTGTTCCAACTCATAGCAGAAAGTGAGAATTCACTGTGTGAGAAAGGCATTAATCCACTTATAAGATCTCTGTCCCCATGAACCAAATACCTCCCACTTGGCCCTGCCTGCCAACATTGCCACACTGGGAATTGAGCTTCAACCATGGATTTTAGAAGTAATAAACCATATTCAAACCACAATAATTGTCAACATTTTAGAAATCATGTAAATTCATATGAAATATGAATTTCCTGCCTGTTTTATTCATTTAGATTATAAGATATAAGATAGTGAAGTTTGAAATGTCAGCCCTGGAGTTCCCCCGGGACCAAATTGGCCTCATCCAGGAGACAAAAGCAGCATCAAAGACTGTGTGATGCCATGAAACTCAGAGATATCCACCATCACTCTTTACAAAGACAACTGACAGATAGGAGCTCCCAGAATATGATCAAAGTTGTGTGTTGGTTAGTAGCAAAACCAGGAGAGAGTGCAGACCTTTCTTTTCTGGATCTGTAGCATTTTTCCAATGCACCCATCACATTTTTGGAGATAGGATAGGATTTCTTACTTCTTTTTTAAAAATATTTTTTAGTTATACATAGACACAGTGTCTTTATTTGGTTTACTTATTTTTATGTGGTGCTGAGGATCGAACCCAGTGCCTCACACGTGCGAGGTAAGCTCTCTGCCACTGAGCTACAACCTCAGCCCAGAATTTCTTACTTCTGCCTTCATCAATTGTATTGATTTGACACCTGCTATCACCTCAAGGATAGCTTTCCTGCTACATTTGGGAATCTATAAATCTACCTAGGAATTCCAGTGTCTCAGCTCTTCTGAGCCCAGTGAAAGAAAGGAAAACTAAGTTCAAAGGCAGCTTTCCACTAAGCATAATCTTTTACAGTGATGACAGTCCCACCCATCATGAAGGCAACCTGTTGCATTATTTTCATAGCAGTTAGTTCTTTGCTGTCTTAAATCTCTCCGTATCATCATAGTATTTTGATTGAACTTTACATAACCAAAACGCCCATGGAAATATTTCCATAACATCAAAATACAATCCTTTGTTCCTCATTGATGAAGTCTAAACTTCATCTTTATCAAAACAAAAACGTTTCTGACATTTTCAAATATTTTTCTTCATACTTCTAGTCAGTGAATTTAAATATAGAGAATCAAGAAGACCTTTACAGAGTTTCCTGGGAGGTGAACATTGTATTTTTAATATTTTTAAACTATTGTATTAATGGTTTGTGGGGAATGATGAAAGTCTTTCAAAAAAAAAAAAAAGGAATGATCTCTCTAAGATGGGAAGGAAAGACCCCCATGTGAGGAAAAGCAGACTACCAAGAATAAAAGCTTACCATTTTATCTTGCTTGTTATTTAATACTTCAAAACTACAACCCTAGCAAAAGGTTATTTAGCCAAAAGGAGATATCTAATTAGTGGCAGGGACAAGTGAATGGATCAGACCTCTTGATTTTCCTTTCTTTCTCCCCACAAACCTCCTACAGAGGACAAGTGGGCAAAAGAATAACAGACTTCCTCAACAGCAATTCAACCCTTTCCTAAAAAGACAGTGGAATCTGTTCCACACTGCAACTGCGGAGCTGGTAGGGACACCCTAGAAAATGTGAATGAGCAAAGGGAGGGTAGATGGAGTTGGCATTTCAATATACGGCAGTTCTACAGGATGACTGCCAACAAAGTTGTCGCTCTTCAGTCTCATAATGGGAAACATTTCTATTTAACTTCTGGTAAATGTTTGATCACATGACAAGAGTATGAAATTTTACAAAATGCTTTTTAAAAAGAAATGAGATGCTCCTCAAAGAGCATCAGCAGTACAACCCTTGACAGGAAGTCACTGTGATCATAGTTACCACAGTGAGTGACTGCCATTGCTGGAGATCCACAGGTGACCATGACCTGGGGCTGAGTTATGATTTAAGTATGAGATTTCCTCCCGAAACTTCATGTGTGAGACATGGAAGAATTTTCAGAGGTGAAATGATTATATTACAAAGTAGGTCATTAGAGGTGTGCTTTGGAGTTTATATTTTGTCCCTGGTGACCTAAGCACTCTCTCTCCCCCACCCCCACTTGCTGGTTGCCATGTTCTGAGTGCTTTCCTCCACCATGTGCTTCCATCATGATGTTCTGCCTTACATCAGGCCCAGAGTGAAGGAGTTGACCGACCATGGACTGAACCTCTGAAATTGCAAGCTAAAATAAACTTTTCCTCCAAGTTGTTCTGTCAGGTCATTTGGTCACTGTGATGCAAAGCTGACTAAAACAGGCTGTTTACCTCATCCCTTGACTCACCCTGGTAGTCTTCCTCCTCTGACTATCCATATGTGGAGAAAGGGCTTAGTTGCTCTGCGCTATGGAGAGAATCTAAATGGCAGGGAGTGGGAGACAGGAAGACAGAAGGGAAGGGCTGAGCCCCAAACTGAATTATTATATCTGCTCCACACTGCCACAAATTCAGATTCACCATCGCTTGGTGTCTAGTCTAGGACGGGGTCTATTTAGTCATCAGCAGTTGAAGGCAGCAGAAAGTTGACCATGCTGCAGGAGTGGCACTGGGCATCATGTCAGATGCTGTGTACCACGTGGGGAAGGTAGAGGACAAGGAGGAGTTGGTAGCCATGGTGGGGTTGGGGCGGGGGTTGAAGGAAGAACAAAGGTTATTCTAAACCCACAAGCTGTTAGAGTGCACCACTACATTACTGAGTGACTAAGATGAACCATGCTCCATACTGATCACTCCAGAGGCCTAATTCACCTGAACAGTCAGCAACCTAGGCAGAGAAATGTTTTGACTTGATTCAAAAGATGGTTCTTGCCTCAGCAACGGTGAGGCACTAAGCACCTCAGTGAGACCCTGTCTCTACATAAAAAACACAAAATAGGGCTGGGGATGTGGCTTAGTGGTTGAGTGCCCCTGAGTTCAATCTCCAGTACTCCCCTTCCAAAAAAAGATGGTTCTTCATCTTTACCTGTCTTTCTCCTCCTCTGCTCTGAATTTGACCCAAGCATGACCCCAAGGAAACTAAACAGAAATTGCTTCCCACTTCACTCTGACTCCGGCCCTCAATGTCCCTGAAACATCATGGGGGATGGATTCCTGATGTGCCGTGGCAGGGCTCTTCTGGGTAGTTCTGTCTTTAATGGAGGGTTTCTCTGACCTCACCCAAGACATTTGGGGTATTTCAGCTTTCAGGGATGTTTTGTATTCATTGGTCATAGGAGCAGTTTCCATTAGTGCCCAATAGCAAGTTAGTTTCATCCTATCTTAAATCTTGTATATCTTACCACACTATCCAAGAACGTTCTGGTATAAAATACCAGTGATCACTTCTGGATGGTACTTACAGGCTTTCAAAATAGCATCCAGTCTATATAAATGAATATTACACTTCCAAAAGCATGCATGCATGCGTGTGAATTATAATGGACAAAAACTATCAGGAGAGACAATACATTTTGTAATTCCAACATGGCCTGATTTAATTCTGGGCCTCCATTGAAATATGTTCTTTTAGGTAGTTTAATGGATAACAGCCATTAACATTCCCAGATGTGCCACATGCATCTTCCAAAACCCAAAGAGACCAATAAAACATTGGGCTTCTTTATTTAGTTCAAGGGATGGGTTATGAGGCCAGTTTATATTTAGTCACCTCCAGGATGTCATGGATGGCACCTGCCCTGGATATTCCTAAGAATTTCACCATTTGGGCCAGCTCTTCGACATTTTCTGTATTTATCAACCAGTTTCTGTTGGTCATTGGTGTCACTCCTACATTTAGGTTACTTATCACATGGCCTTCATTGTCAGGGATTATCATGTCATCAATATAGTGTGCCTTATACTAAGAACTTGAAACAGCTCAACTTTCTTCTATCAAATTATGACAGTAGCTGGTGAATTCAAATGATCATACAGCAATTCAGTAAATGTAAATTGGATTCCTTCCCAGATGAAGGCAAACTGCAATTGACTATTTTCCAAGATCAAAACAGAAAAAGTAAAAAGCATTGGCAACATCAATCACTGAGTACCACTCTCATTTAGCCTGCTGCTGTATTTCATGTACTGTTGAACCATATCAGGGACTGCTGATGTAATGGGCGTTACTGTATTCAAGCCTCAATTCTCCACTGCTACTCTCTATGAGCTTTCTCCATTTTTCACAGGTCATATGGGACTACTGCACAAAGAATTCATTACCATCCCTTCAGCTTCTAACATGTCATCGATTTCTTCTTGTGTGCCAGATATCCTGTACTGTTTCAGATTAACAACTCTGTAAGCTTGAGCAGCTAGCTCTAAGTGGTTCTGTTTGTGTGTTCAATCAAGACAGGCCTGAGGGCAGACTTAGATGCTGTCTGGTTTACAATACTAGGAGGGGAAGTATTCCCCCGTTAGACTAGTACCCACCCCAATAATCTATTCAGGTGGAGGAGACATACAAAGCCACTTCAGACATTCCGATTTTTTTTTGAGAGCCAAATTAGTTTAATGACTTTGAAAAGTATTTTTGCAATTCTACTTGTAAGTATACTCATTAAATATACTTTTGTATATGTGCACATGGAAACATATTCGAGAATAATCACTGAAGAGTTATTTATAACAACAAATGAAAGACGTAAGAAAGAATAAGTAAGAATGAGCTTTGTATGTTCCCCTAATAGCACATTCATTATACAACAGATGAAATGAATCCACTGCAGCCCAATGAGTTGATAAATTGTAAAAGCTAGTAACAGGCTACAGAATTGTCCATACAGTGAGATGGCATTGATAGAAAAGTTTGCAACACATAAAACAATAGTATGAATTTTATCAGACATTCCAATTCTTGTTGCACTTCCACTTAATCCCATGAACCACTCCATGTCCACACCCTCCCAATCTCACTGTGGCCCCATTAGGATTTCACCAACAGATCACAGTGCATTGGATCCATTACCCAGGACTTCCAGAAAACTCTCTACATTCCTAGCCACTTCATCCGCACATGTGCATAATGCCTCGAGGCTTCATCCGGAACATAAACAAGAAGACTCTACTCAGTCAACATCTTGATTAGTCTGTAAGAACATTGCCACAGGTGATTTGAGTTCAGATTTGTTGTCATCCTTGCCATCCAAGTTTCTAAGTCCTTCCAAATGGGCAAATAAAGCAGAACTGTATTAGATTCGTTAATAATGACGGTTGGCAGGGTTTCCTGTGGGTTCACTCATCTTCCAACATTGTTGCATTAAGACTTTTATTTCAATCCATTGAATGTCTCCTTTATTCATCCACTCCAGCAACCTTATTCATTGTACAGCTATTTCAGCATAGCCTTCATAGAATACACACTAGCCACTTTATCTGAGGAGTTCCATTTGGCATTTGTCTAGTTCATTTGGTTTTGCTATAGCATACCTGAAGCTGGGTACCTGGGGGGAAAAGAAAAGGAGGTTTATTTGGTATATAATCTGGTGACTAAAAAGTCCAAATAGCACGGCATCTGGTGAGGGCCTCCTTGACTGCAACAAAACATGGAGAAGTAGAAAAGGAAACAGCCGCATGCAGAAGGAGCATGTTTGAGAGGAATCCAGAGAGAGTGATCACAGAAAGGCAAATTTGCTTTATAACAACCTATTCTGGAGGGAACTAAGCCAGTCCCAGGTGACCTGACATACTCCCAAGAGGCAGCATTAATCTTTCATAAAGGAAGAGCCCTCATAACCTAATTCCCTTCCACTAAGCCCCGCACCTTAAAGCTTCCACCACTTCAGCACTATCACTCAGGGGATCAAACTTCTAGCACATGAAATTTGGGGAACAAACCACACACAAACCAGAGCAGTATTTATGGAAGTTCCGAAGAGGTTTGGGAATCACAAATCCCCTTCTGGACATATACAGACTTCACAGCACTTTTTTTCCATGTTCTAAGCTAGCTGTACCTGAGGAGCAACTGCTGTATGTCTGGACCATCTGTAGCAATCTACAGTTGTTCGATTGTGAGCTGTGGATGCTACAGTGACCCAAACCTAGGTTCCCTTTCTGCAGTTTCAAAACCAAGGATGCTGCTGTGTAGTTACTCAGGCACAATCATTTCATAAAGGTTTTACAGGAAGCTGATGATAATGACCCCCAAAATGACACAGCTCTCACACTATACCCCTGGTTTCAGCACTTTCTTGGGTTTATTCTCGTCCATCATAGGCAAACTTGCTGGTGACCACAGGAGTTTGCAGAGAGGCTGTTTCTTGTCCCACCATAATTATTCCCCTCAGTAGTGGCCCTGATGCTGGCAACCATAATTCAGACTGGCTGAAATCAGAGTTGGGCCTGGTATCAGGATCCACCTCAACCCCCTCCTTCCCTTTCCCTTTAGCTTTATCACAGATAACAAAAACCAGGGGATTGTATATTTGACTTATTATTTTGCATTACCTGTACATTCAGTCAGCCAACTCTGTGGGAGTTGAGTCCAACACTTCTAAATTCCATGGTAACTTTTACCTTTAGTGACTGATCTTCTAAAGAAGCCCATTTGAATTAAAAAACCCCAAATTGTATGTGTGTGTGCACAGAGGCAAAGTCCTGACCCTAAATCACACTGTTGGTGTGGTTCACACCCTCTCCCCCCACCATAAAGCACAGTGTTACCATCTGGCTGGCACCAGGCACAAGGCACACAAAGGCCCTCCTATCAGACAGGACCTCCCAGAGCTCAGGGCAAAACCAGGCCTACTTGGAAACAGGTTAACTTTCTTATTATACAGAAGCCTCTAGTCTTGTTGAAAACCATCAGGAAAGCTCAGAACAAAATCACATGGTATTGTCCTTTCTTTCCACACAGCATATGGCTGGGTGAAGCATCCTGCTTCTGAATCTGGTGGTTCTGCTTATCCCGAAAACTTGACTTTGAGAGAAGAATTTTCTAAGTTGAAGTAAATCACGTGAGATTCACTCATTTGCCCTGGAAAAGTTGTGGGTTTCTGAAAAAAAAGTGTATCCTGCCACTCACAGGAAAACATGGATTCTCTGCTCACATTTCCAATTTCTCATATATATAAGCAAGCTTTCTCTTGTTTAACAACTATCCAGAATGGGGCCAATATTGTCTCATTTCAAGTAAAAACATAATCCATGTGTGCTTATCACAAGTTTGACCCAGAATTCAGCATTCATGCATTAAAATCAAGCACTAGTTTTAGAATAAAGAGATGAATTTCAATCTAAATTTTTGCTTCAAAAACACTTTGTGTGCATATGTAGGCCAATAAAATTAATCAAGAAAATAATAGATATGGGCAATAAATTTGTACCTGTTAGTTCTTTATTTGCTGGCCTTTTAAATAAAATGTATAGGAAGTCATTGTTTTGGACTAAGTTCCTGAACTGGGCTACAACAGAGCAGGCTAAAAATGTAACTAGAGGCACTTGTACCTTGAAATTAAGTTGTTATTCAGTCTTCTAAGAAATCACAGGGATAACAGCCATATTACCTAATTGGCCAGTTTCAGGGAGATGACAGTGAAGTTCCCTCTGTTTTGATTTTACAGAAAAGTAAATTGTCAGGAAATGTGGCACATGTCTGTAATCTCAGTGGCTTGGGATTCTGAGGCAGGAGGATTTTGAGTTCAAAGCCAGCTTCAGCAATTTAGTGAGGCTCTAAGCAACTCTTGAGATCCTTTCTCAAAATAAAATATAAAAAAGGACTGGGATGTGGCACAGTGGTTAAGTGCCCCTGGGTTCAATTCCTAGTACCAAAAAGAAAAAGAAAAGTAACCTGCAGTAATAGGTGATGTTAACCAATCAATTATTCTTCTACTGTCTCTTTGTTCTCACCTATAAGGAAGTAACTCTGAATGATCAATCCGCCCTTTGTTGTTTGCTTCTGCTTTCTTCAGCCCTTTTCTGTCTAAAATGAACCTCTTCTGCTCAGCTCATTGGAACATTTATTGCATTTTATGAAATTAAATATTGCCCAATGTTTAAAGCATAAATAAAGTCAAGTAAGATCTTTAAATTGTAATTTTTTTCTTTTTTCTTTTTGTCAGGACTGGGGTTTGAACCCAGGGGTGCTTTACCACAGAGCTACATCCCCAGCCCTTTTTGTTTTTTATTTTGAGACAGAGTTTTGCTAAGTTGCAGAAGCTGGCCTTGAGCTTGTGATCCTCCTGCTTCAACCTCACCAAATCACTAGGATTACAGGTTTGTGCCACTCTGCTTCACCATAATTTTATCTTTTTTTTAAAATATTTTTTAGTTGTAGATGGACACAATACCTTGATTTATTTATTTTTATGTGGTGCTGAGGATTGAACCCAGTGCTTCGTACGTGTGAGGCGAGCACTCTACCACTGAGCCACAACCCCAGCCCCATAGTTTTATCTTTTAACAAGATTGATCATATCACTTACTGAATATTTTTTCAAAGTCATTTTAATAAAATAGTGTCTTAGATTGTTTATTCATATTGCTTTCACTTGTGATTAATTGCTTTACTTTCAATACTGTCAAAAAATTTTATATAGTAAATGACATTAATTAAAATAAATTTATAACCCTATTTAAATAAATCTACAAAGCTGACCTTTCAAAACTTCAATCCCTTTTTGGCTTACCCAGGCATTTAAGGGAAATGGTGTTATGCTTGACTTAAGAGTTTTTAAAATTTATGAAAAGGAAAGAAAGATTAATTTCAAGAAAGGTTACCTAATCTTTAGCTACCTGATTTTATTCAAGATAGAGTGGCTGGAACAATCCTGTCAGCTCTCAGCAAAAGTAACTGCTCTTGCATATAGCATGGACCCTGAGCCACGCCTCATTAGCATTTCTTATAGCATGAAATGCTATAAGTGATAAAACTTTTAGGCCTACTTGGATAAGATGCTTTGAAAATCAAGTAAAAATTTTTAAAGGAAAACTTAAGTGTCCTCATTCACACTACTTACTTGAAGAAGAGGAGATTTCCCATGCAGGGAGGGGAAGCCACACAAAAAGAGGAGACTAAAAAATCAGCCACAGATCCACAGAAATATATCATTCTTTAGCCAAAAATGCCCCCACCTCCTCTCATGGGCCTGAACCATGGCTTTGGGTGTATTAATGTTTGTGCAGGGATCCCTTGAGAACTACAAATTACTTCAAGTCTCCCTTCAAGATAGAGAGATTGGCAACGGCCCCCCTAGAACCTAGTGTCACTGTGTCAGTGTGTTGTGGCTGTCTGTGCCCTCTTGTCTGCTCACTTTCCAAGGAGGACTCTGAAGGGCACAGTTCTACTGACCACCAGTTCCAGGTCACTCAAATGGCAGAACCCATTATGAAATCATGTAGTACAACTTGAGCACCACAGGTGACACCAGCATCTGCTGGACCGCAGGGTTAAAGGCTTTTGTGAATCTTCCTATGTCTCCTGAGTACCTTCAGTCAAAAAAGTACAGTATTGCTGTTAAGTGAGGTAAATATACTACATGCTCTTACAGAAAGTTCTGAGACATAAGTTACAAAATGGAGCACAGCATCTGAATACCTGTATGGAAGCATATCAAGCTATATAGTTGTATGAGGTCCTAGCTGATGGTCAGAGAGGTAGAAATGAAGAGAAGGTTGTGGTGGTGTGATATTGTGATATTTGATGCAACAAGAATATTTGGTCTTCCCAGTTTCTGGATAGAGCTCCTAAAAGTTTTGTAATTTCCTAAGCAATAAAGGTACAAGAAGCATTTTTTTTTTCCTAATGAGGCCACTTTTGCTGGGATTCTTGATGGGGCTGCTCATCAGGAAGACACACTCACCCTTGTCAGGGAGAAGAAGGTGCCAGAGATTGAGTTGATGATTGATTATGCCTACATATTGAAGCCTCCATTAAAATCCCTAAAAGCAAGGTTCCTGGTTGGTGAACATATCCATGTGTCACAAATATGCCCAATTCCATGGAATCAGAGCTCCTGCACTCAGGACCCTTCTGGATCTCACTCTATATAACCTCTCTATCCTGCTGTTCATCTGTGCCCTTGATCTGTCCTTACTAGTAACATGGCAAAAGTGTTTCTCTAAGTTCTTCAGGCCATGACAGCAAGACTGTCAATCACGAGGAAGGATTCATGGAATCTCTCCATTTTTGGCCAATGCAAACAGAAGCATTGGTAACTTGAGTACTAACTACTGGTAACTGGCATCTAAAGTTGGAAGTAGTCTGTGAGACTGAACCTTAAGGGTCTGCATTAAATCCAGGTAGTTAGTGTCTGAGTTGAACTATAAGATATCCAGCTGTTGTCCAGAGAGTAGGAGAATATGTTGGTGTGGAGGAAATCCCCACACATTTGGTCACAGGAATTTTGGAAGTATTGTTTTTAGTAGAAAAAAAAAAATTTGTTTTTCTCCTAAGGTAATTAAGGGGCAGGGAGAAAATATAGAGAAAAAAGAGTCTCATTAAAAGCTATTGAAAGGGAAGGAATTTTAAGAAATTTTAAACTGCTAAACTGGTATGAAAGCAGCTATATATAAAATGACAAAATTAACAAAGTAATATACACAGCATTTGCATAGCAATTTAAAGTTATCAAAACATTTTCATATATATGCATGTGGGTATGTGTATATATATAAATGATGTCGATGTATATGGATATGTGAGTTTTGTGCCTGAAGATAAAACAAGCTGGTTCATTTCTAGAGCAAGAACGGAGTCACAGTACTTGATCAGTTTCCAAGACTCCTGTTCCCTGTTACCTTCAAGAACTGAGTCACAGTACTAATTGTTCTGAACATAATAATCAAAAAGACAAATACTTGTACAACTGGGTTCTAGTGCCAGGTACCTTGGCAGGGAGGCAAACCACTCTTCCGAAGGCTAAACACGGAACACCAAGTTCCATCTGTGGACTGATAGCTGTGAATGCTAGATAAGAGTAGGCACACTTTGAAAAGGAACTGGCTGGTATAGAAAAATCAATTGTTTTCATACATCGAAGTCTGACTCTAAAACGGGCAAGGGAAAACTGCATCTTGCTAACAAGCCTTGAAAATGTAATATTTGAAAAGGAGTCAGTTTATCCCATACCAAGATCTCTGGAATGGAAACCAGCAAAACAGTAGCCAAGAAAAACTTTACAGAGTAGTGCAGGCAGAGATGAAGGAAGCCTACCTGCAGGCAGAACCAGACCAGGGGCTCTGGGTGAACTTGGTGTTCCATCTTCAGCCTGCATTTAGACAGCTCCCTAACTTCTATAGGAATGTTGGGTCACAGTGCAAAATTACTTGCCTTCAAGTTCACAACATTTTATCCATGTCATAACTGAGCCCATACAAAACAGGGCTTAGAAGTAAAGGGGCTTGAAGACAAATCTCAGTGCTGATGAATAATGATTTTATTGGTGGGGCTGGTTATTTAACTTCTCTGGGACTCAGTTTCCTTGTGTGTAAAATAGGGATAGTTCACCATTTACATGGGTTTTAATACTGGTGAAAACAGCCAGTGGGGCTGAGTTTGGTATACAGTAAGCATTTCAAACAGCAGTGATAGTAACAACTGCTCTAGAATACTCTTTAAGAAGAAAGAGCCTTTTTTTAAAAGAAAGAGAGAGAAAAGAAAGAGAGAGAGAGAAAGAGAGAAAGGAAGGGAGGGAGGGAAGGATAGAGGGAGGGAGGAAAAAAGAAAAAGAGAGAACAAACAGCTGTACATCATCCTCCCTGACTCCAGCCAAATCTCAACTTGGACTCCCTGGTTTTCAACCCACAATGTTCATGAACCCAGAAGAGCTCAAGGCATCTCAGAAGGACAGATATTAAAATAGATGTGTGATTTTTCTCTCTCTAAAGAGAGAACCAAGAGACTCTAAATAAGAAGTGACTGTCTATCATGTGTAAACTTGACCATGGAGAAGTATTAAATACTGGCTCTGTGCTTAAGCTCCTCTCAGCCTGACTGGAAATGGGAAGAAGGGCAGGGTAGAGACTTAGACAGGTAAACAAAATAGATGCATCTAATGAGACTTCCTGCAAAAGTGGTTATTTCCAGAGGAGGTGATGCCTTCTCTGAATCTTGAAGGGAGAGAAGGAACAATCCAGAGAACGAGGAGATGCAAAATGATTCTTATGTTTGTAGTAAAAGAAGTTTGTGACGGCAGAAGGAGATGAGGCGGGAGATGGCCAGGGACAAATCAACAGAATCCACTGTGAGGAACCAAGGAATCAATACTTCATCATAAGAGCCAATGAGATGGACTTGATCAGCTTTTCACCTGGGGAAGGGCACTGCAGATAGTTCAGTTCAGAAGGAAGAGCAGAAAAGAAGCTATAGTTACACTGCAAGCAAGACACATGCCCACTCCAACAAACAAGCAACAGTAAGATGAAGGGTAAGATCAATGAAAGTAGCAGATAAATACTGTTGGCAGGAATGGTGACAACTGGGTATGGAATATGTGAAAAGGATCTTGGCTGACTGAAGATTCTGGCTTGAACAGATAGTGGTCCCATGTGTTAACATAGAAAATACAAGAAACGGAACAGGAGTCCTGGAAACTGATCAGCACAGTGTATTGAAAAAAGCCATCTCATGCACCCGGTCTTTCCACTCCCACTTAGCCACATAAGAATGGGTCCTGGGTTGGAACAAACACTCCCTTACCAAGAGATACAGAGTCCCCTTTAGCATGGGAGTGACATGGCACCAGACCAACCCCACTGCTGTATTTCTCTCCATATTTTCCCTCTCCCTCCATGGGTTGCGGGGAGGTGACAAGGTCCTTCTACTGCAGCATGAGAGGGGTGCAGTAGCCAGTTGCCTTGTGCTAGCTGCCAACTGGACCAACTGCTTATGGGGGACCGATGCACACTATTGAAGTTGATCTTGCTCTGTCTCTTCTCTATGTAAGCAAAGTCTTGTTTTATCTGGTTATGGGATTGTTTTCCCTAGTTACTATGGTGAAAGGGGTAGAAGAATTTGGAATTCTCCCCAGGAATTGGTAACAGGTGCCCATATTCTGCTTCCCTGGGATTGATAATTGACACATGGGATTCTGACCAACAGTTCTGCTTTACACAGTCTATAGAAATTCAGAGAAGTCACTGAGCACTGTGGAAATGAGCACAGTAAGATAATAAGAAGTAAAATAAGATGTTTTTAAATAAGATATAAAGGAGATCCTGTGTAATGGACAGATTGCGATTTGGATTTTGGAAGTTTTCATTCAGTTTTTATTTGACACATAATAATTGTACAAATTTATGGGGACTAGTGTGATGTTTCAATACATGAATATATAGTACAATGATCAAATTAGTGTAATTCATATATCCATCACCTTAAACATTTATCATTTCTTTGTGTTAGGCACATTCAAAATCCTCTCTTCTAGCTATTTGGAAATATATGATACTTTATTGTTAACTATTGTCTCTCTACTGTGCAATAAAACCCCAGAACTTTATTCTTCCTAATTGTAACATTATACCCATTGACACATCTGTCCTCTCCCCCTACTTCTCTCCTCAGGTTCTAATAGTCACTACTCTGCTCTCAGCTTCTATGATATCAACTGTTTTAGATTTTATATGTGAGTGAGATCCTGCAGTATTTGTGTGCCTGGCTTATTTTACTTAGCATAATGTTCTCCAGATTCATTCATGTTCTCATGAATGACAAAATTTATTCCTTTTCATGGCCAAATATTATTATTCCTCTATGTGTATGTGCACATACATGTGCGCATACACATGTGTTTGTAGAAAATATATTTTTTATCTATTCATCTGTTGATAGACAACTAGGTTGATCCCATGTCTTTGGTTATTGTGAATAGTTCTGCAATAAACATGGGAGTGCTGATGTTATCTTCAACATACTGATTTCATTTTCTTTGGATATATAACCAGTAATACCCAGTAGTGGGATTGCAGAATCATATAGTGGTTCTATTTTTAATTTTTTGAGGCACCTCCATACTGTTTGCCATAATGGCTATGCTAATTTGCATTTCCACCAATAGTATACAAGAAAGCACTCCCTTTTCTCTACATCCTCACCAGCACTTGTTATGCTTTTTATATATACATACCAGCCATTCTAACAGGAGTGAGGTGGTATCTCATGCAGAAGAATGAAATTTGACCCCTGTCTCCTAACATATATCAAATTCAATGGATTAAAGATGTAAATGGAAGCCTGCAACTACGCAACTAGAGGAAAACTAGGGGAGGAGCTTCATGACCTTAATCTGAGCAAAGATTTTTTTTAGATAAAACCTGAAAAGCACAAGCAACAAAAGCAAAAATAGACAAACAAGGTTACATCAAATTAAAGACTTCTTCACAGCAAGGAAACAATCAACATGGCAAAAAGCCAACCTCCAGAATGGGAGAAGACATTTGCAAAATATGCATCTGGTAAGAGGTTAATACACAAGATAGATAAAGAACACCAACAACTCAATAGCAAAATAAACAAATACCTTGATTAAAAAGTGGGCAAGAGATCTGAAGAGACAGCTCTCAAAAGAAGATATACAAATAAGCAACAGGTATATATTTTTTTAAAAAATCAGTGTTACTAGTTATCAGGTAAATGCAAATCAAAATCACAGAAATTTTTTTTGATTTTTTTAGTTGTAGATGGGCACAATACCTTTATTTTACTTATTTATTTTTATGTGGTGTTGAGGATTGAACTCAGTGCTTCACATATGCTAGGCAAGCACTCTACCACAGAACCACAACCCCAGCCCAGAATATTTTCTTATCTTAGAGTAGGAACTTCAGTCCTTGATGACTCAGCAACATGTAGGCTGGAAAGAGGACAGGGAGATCTCGTGGGTGTGTCCTAGAGGGAGAAGAAAGGGTTGAATTTCTGATTTAAGGAGAAGAAAGAAGAGGCAGCTGCCCAGACACTGAAGGACCAGCCTAATCTTAACAGCTGGTCTTATCACTGGGATTCCCTCTTGACCTCAGACGAAGTGACTGGGGCCCTCCACTAAGGTAAGAAGGGTATACGTATCTTCTTCCCAAAACCTCATAT